>CAWVRF010000464.1:0-226779 GCA_963932465.1 Maratus speciosus
GTCATCGATGTTAGACACTCTCCTCCTGTAAACATTGAGAATTTAATAACTTTTTCTTTTGGGGATTTGTAAAGGACAATGTTTACAGGACCCAGATTGATGTTTAATAACTCATAAAATAATGAAGATAGATTAAAATTAATAACATAAATGGTTAGATAGACTCAAAAAGTTTCATGACCCTAGTCAATGAACTTCCACGTGTGCCTCCTTCGTCGCATGGAGAATATCAAGTCGATAGTCAATTTCACGCCAGGTAGCTGCAAGCATGTCGGCATCCACAGAGGCTATTGCGGTTGTAATTCTGGCTTTTAAGTCATCGATGTTAGACACTCTCCTCCTGTAAACATTGAGAATTTAATAACTTTTTCTTTTGGGGATTTGTAAAGGACAATGTTTACAGGACCCATTTTGATGTTTAATAACTTATAAAATAACGAAGATAGATTAAAATTAATAACATAAATGGTTAGATAGACTCAAAAAGTTTCATGACCCTTGTCAATGAACTTCCACGTGTGCCTCCTTCGTCGCACGGAGAATATCAAGTCGATAGTCAATTTCACGCCAGGTAGCTGCAAGCATGTCGGCATCCACAGAGGCTATTGCGGTTGTAATTCTGGCTTTTAAGTCATCGATGTTAGACACTCTCCTCCTGTAAACATTGAGAATTTAATAACTTTTTCTTTTGGGGATTTGTAAAGGACAATGTTTACAGGACCCATTTTGATGTTTAATAACTTATAAAATAACGAAGATAGATTAAAATTAATAACATAAATGGTTAGATAGACTCAAAAAGTTTCATGACCCTTGTCAATGAACTTCCACGTGTGCCTCCTTCGTCGCACGGAGAATATCAAGTCGATAGTCAATTTCACGCCAGGTAGCTGCAAGCATGTCGGCATCCACAGAGGCTATTGCGGTTGTAATTCTGGCTTTTAAGTCATCAATGTTAGACACTCTCCTCCTGTAAACATTGAGAATTTAATAACTTTTTCTTTTGGGGATTTGTAAAGGACAATGTTTACAGGACCCATTTTGATGTTTAATAACTTATAAAATAACGAAGATAGATTAAAATTAATAACATAAATGGTTAGATAGACTCAAAAAGTTTCATGACCCTTGTCAATGAACTTCCACGTGTGCCTCCTTCGTCGTACGGAGAATATCAAGTCGATAGTCAATTTCACGCCAGGTAGCTGCAAGCATGTCGGCATCCACAGAGGCTATTGCGGTTGTAATTCTGGCTTTTAAGTCATCAATGTTAGACACTCTCCTCCTGTAAACATTGAGAATTTAATAACTTTTTCTTTTGGGGATTTGTAAAGGACAATGTTTACAGGACCCATTTTGATGTTTAATAACTTATAAAATAACGAAGATAGATTAAAATTAATAACATAAATGGTTAGATAGACTCAAAAAGTTTCATGACCCTTGTCAATGAACTTCCACGTGTGCCTCCTTCGTCGCACGGAGAATATCAAGTCGATAGTCAATTTCACGCCAGGTAGCTGCAAGCATGTCGGCATCCACAGAAGCTATTGCGGTTGTAATTCTGGCTTTTAAGTCATCGATGTTAGACACTCTCCTCCTGTAAACATTGAGAATTTAATAACTTTTTCTTTTGGGGATTTGTAAAGGACAATGTTTACAGGACCCAGATTGATGTTTAATAACTTATAAAATAACGAAGATAGATTAAAATTAATAACATAAATGGTTAGATAGACTCAAAAAGTTTCATGACCCTTGTCAATGAACTTCCACGTGTGCCTCCTTCGTCGCACGGAGAATATCAAGTCGATAGTCAATTTCACGCCAGGTAGCTGCAAGCATGTCGGCATCCACAGAGGCTATTGCGGTTGTAATTCTGGCTTTTAAGTCATCGATGTTAGACACTCTCCTCCTGTAAACATTGAGAATTTAATAACTTTTTCTTTTGGGGATTTGTAAAGGACAATGTTTACAGGACCCATTTTGATGTTTAATAACTTATAAAATAACGAAGATAGATTAAAATTAATAACATAAATGGTTAGATAGACTCAAAAAGTTTCATGACCCTTGTCAATGAACTTCCACGTGTGCCTCCTTCGTCGCACGGAGAATATCAAGTCGATAGTCAATTTCACGCCAGGTAGCTGCAAGCATGTCGGCATCCACAGAGGCTATTGCGGTTGTAATTCTGGCTTTTAAGTCATCAATGTTAGACACTCTCCTCCTGTAAACATTGAGAATTTAATAACTTTTTCTTTTGGGGATTTGTAAAGGACAATGTTTACAGGACCCATTTTGATGTTTAATAACTTATAAAATAACGAAGATAGATTAAAATTAATAACATAAATGGTTAGATAGACTCAAAAAGTTTCATGACCCTTGTCAATGAACTTCCACGTGTGCCTCCTTCGTCGCACGGAGAATATCAAGTCGATAGTCAATTTCACGCCAGGTAGCTGCAAGCATGTCGGCATCCACAGAGGCTATTGCGGTTGTAATTCTGGCTTTTAAGTCATCAATGTTAGACACTCTCCTCCTGTAAACATTGAGAATTTAATAACTTTTTCTTTTGGGGATTTGTAAAGGACAATGTTTACAGGACCCATTTTGATGTTTAATAACTTATAAAATAACGAAGATAGATTAAAATTAATAACATAAATGGTTAGATAGACTCAAAAAGTTTCATGACCCTTGTCAATGAACTTCCACGTGTGCCTCCTTCGTCGTACGGAGAATATCAAGTCGATAGTCAATTTCACGCCAGGTAGCTGCAAGCATGTCGGCATCCACAGAGGCTATTGCGGTTGTAATTCTGGCTTTTAAGTCATCAATGTTAGACACTCTCCTCCAGTAAACATTGAGAATTTAATAACTTTTTCTTTTGGGGATTTGTAAAGGACAATGTTTACAGGACCCATTTTGATGTTTAATAACTTATAAAATAACGAAGATAGATTAAAATTAATAACATAAATGGTTAGATAGACTCAAAAAGTTTCATGACCCTTGTCAATGAACTTCCACGTGTGCCTCCTTCGTCGCACGGAGAATATCAAGTCGATAGTCAATTTCACGCCAGGTAGCTGCAAGCATGTCGGCATCCACAGAAGCTATTGCGGTTGTAATTCTGGCTTTTAAGTCATCGATGTTAGACACTCTCCTCCTGTAAACATTGAGAATTTAATAACTTTTTCTTTTGGGGATTTGTAAAGGACAATGTTTACAGGACCCAGATTGATGTTTAATAACTCATAAAATAATGAAGATAGATTAAAATTAATAACATAAATGGTTAGATAGACTCAAAAAGTTTCATGACCCTAGTCAATGAACTTCCACGTGTGCCTCCTTCGTCGCATGGAGAATATCAAGTCGATAGTCAATTTCACGCCAGGTAGCTGCAAGCATGTCGGCATCCACAGAGGCTATTGCGGTTGTAATTCTGGCTTTTAAGTCATCGATGTTAGACACTCTCCTCCTGTAAACATTGAGAATTTAATAACTTTTTCTTTTGGGGATTTGTAAAGGACAATGTTTACAGGACCCATTTTGATGTTTAATAACTTATAAAATAACGAAGATAGATTAAAATTAATAACATAAATGGTTAGATAGACTCAAAAAGTTTCATGACCCTTGTCAATGAACTTCCACGTGTGCCTCCTTCGTCGCACGGAGAATATCAAGTCGATAGTCAATTTCACGCCAGGTAGCTGCAAGCATGTCGGCATCCACAGAGGCTATTGCGGTTGTAATTCTGGCTTTTAAGTCATCAATGTTAGACACTCTCCTCCTGTAAACATTGAGAATTTAATAACTTTTTCTTTTGGGGATTTGTAAAGGACAATGTTTACAGGACCCATTTTGATGTTTAATAACTTATAAAATAACGAAGATAGATTAAAATTAATAACATAAATGGTTAGATAGACTCAAAAAGTTTCATGACCCTTGTCAATGAACTTCCACGTGTGCCTCCTTCGTCGTACGGAGAATATCAAGTCGATAGTCAATTTCACGCCAGGTAGCTGCAAGCATGTCGGCATCCACAGAGGCTATTGCGGTTGTAATTCTGGCTTTTAAGTCATCAATGTTAGACACTCTCCTCCTGTAAACATTGAGAATTTAATAACTTTTTCTTTTGGGGATTTGTAAAGGACAATGTTTACAGGACCCATTTTGATGTTTAATAACTTATAAAATAACGAAGATAGATTAAAATTAATAACATAAATGGTTAGATAGACTCAAAAAGTTTCATGACCCTAGTCAATGAACTTCCACGTGTGCCTCCTTCGTCGCATGGAGAATATCAAGTCGATAGTCAATTTCACGCCAGGTAGCTGCAAGCATGTCGGCATCCACAGAGGCTATTGCTGTTGTAATTCTGGCTTTTAAGTCATCGATGTTAGACACTCTCCTCCTGTAAACATTGAGAATTTAATAACTTTTTCTTTTGGGGATTTGTAAAGGACAATGTTTACAGGACCCATTTTGATGTTTAATAACTTATAAAATAACGAAGATAGATTAAAATTAATAACATAAATGGTTAGATAGACTCAAAAAGTTTCATGACCCTTGTCAATGAACTTCCACGTGTGCCTCCTTCGTCGCACGGAGAATATCAAGTCGATAGTCAATTTCACGCCAGGTAGCTGCAAGCATGTCGGCATCCACAGAGGCTATTGCGGTTGTAATTCTGGCTTTTAAGTCATCGATGTTAGACACTCTCCTCCTGTAAACATTGAGAATTTAATAACTTTTTCTTTTGGGGATTTGTAAAGGACAATGTTTACAGGACCCATTTTGATGTTTAATAACTTATAAAATAACGAAGATAGATTAAAATTAATAACATAAATGGTTAGATAGACTCAAAAAGTTTCATGACCCTTGTCAATGAACTTCCACGTGTGCCTCCTTCGTCGCACGGAGAATATCAAGTCGATAGTCAATTTCACGCCAGGTAGCTGCAAGCATGTCGGCATCCACAGAGGCTATTGCGGTTGTAATTCTGGCTTTTAAGTCATCAATGTTAGACACTCTCCTCCTGTAAACATTGAGAATTTAATAACTTTTTCTTTTGGGGATTTGTAAAGGACAATGTTTACAGGACCCATTTTGATGTTTAATAACTTATAAAATAACGAAGATAGATTAAAATTAATAACATAAATGGTTAGATAGACTCAAAAAGTTTCATGACCCTTGTCAATGAACTTCCACGTGTGCCTCCTTCGTCGTACGGAGAATATCAAGTCGATAGTCAATTTCACGCCAGGTAGCTGCAAGCATGTCGGCATCCACAGAGGCTATTGCGGTTGTAATTCTGGCTTTTAAGTCATCAATGTTAGACACTCTCCTCCTGTAAACATTGAGAATTTAATAACTTTTTCTTTTGGGGATTTGTAAAGGACAATGTTTACAGGACCCATTTTGATGTTTAATAACTTATAAAATAACGAAGATAGATTAAAATTAATAACATAAATGGTTAGATAGACTCAAAAAGTTTCATGACCCTTGTCAATGAACTTCCACGTGTGCCTCCTTCGTCGCACGGAGAATATCAAGTCGATAGTCAATTTCACGCCAGGTAGCTGCAAGCATGTCGGCATCCACAGAAGCTATTGCGGTTGTAATTCTGGCTTTTAAGTCATCGATGTTAGACACTCTCCTCCTGTAAACATTGAGAATTTAATAACTTTTTCTTTTGGGGATTTGTAAAGGACAATGTTTACAGGACCCAGATTGATGTTTAATAACTCATAAAATAATGAAGATAGATTAAAATTAATAACATAAATGGTTAGATAGACTCAAAAAGTTTCATGACCCTAGTCAATGAACTTCCACGTGTGCCTCCTTCGTCGCATGGAGAATATCAAGTCGATAGTCAATTTCACGCCAGGTAGCTGCAAGCATGTCGGCATCCACAGAGGCTATTGCGGTTGTAATTCTGGCTTTTAAGTCATCGATGTTAGACACTCTCCTCCTGTAAACCTTGAGAATTTAATAACTTTTTCTTTTGGGGATTTGTAAAGGACAATGTTTACAGGACCCATTTTGATGTTTAATAACTTATAAAATAACGAAGATAGATTAAATTAATAACATAAATGGTTAGATAGACTCAAAAAGTTTCATGACCCTTGTCAATGAACTTCCACGTGTGCCTCCTTCGTCGCACGGAGAATATCAAGTCGATAGTCAATTTCACGCCAGGTAGCTGCAAGCATGTCGGCATCCACAGAGGCTATTGCGGTTGTAATTCTGGCTTTTAAGTCATCGATGTTAGACACTCTCCTCCTGTAAACATTGAGAATTTAATAAATTTTTCTTTTGGGGATTTGTAAAGGACAATGTTTACAGGACCCAATTTTGATGTTTAATAACTTATAAAATAACGAAGATAGATTAAAATTAATAACATAAATGGTTAGATAGACTCAAAAAGTTTCATGACCCTTGTCAATGAACTTCCACGTGTGCCTCCTTCGTCGCACGGAGAATATCAAGTCGATAGTCAATTTCACGCCAGGTAGCTGCAAGCATGTCGGCATCCACAGAGGCTATTGCGGTTGTAATTCTGGCTTTTAAGTCATCAATGTTAGACACTCTCCTCCTGTAAACATTGAGAATTTAATAACTTTTTCTTTTGGGGATTTGTAAAGGACAATGTTTACAGGACCCATTTTGATGTTTAATAACTTATAAAATAACGAAGATAGATTAAAATTAATAACATAAATGGTTAGATAGACTCAAAAAGTTTCATGACCCTTGTCAATGAACTTCCACGTGTGCCTCCTTCGTCGTACGGAGAATATCAAGTCGATAGTCAATTTCACGCCAGGTAGCTGCAAGCATGTCGGCATCCACAGAGGCTATTGCGGTTGTAATTCTGGCTTTTAAGTCATCAATGTTAGACACTCTCCTCCTGTAAACATTGAGAATTTAATAACTTTTTCTTTTGGGGATTTGTAAAGGACAATGTTTACAGGACCCATTTTGATGTTTAATAACTTATAAAATAACGAAGATAGATTAAAATTAATAACATAAATGGTTAGATAGACTCAAAAAGTTTCATGACCCTTGTCAATGAACTTCCACGTGTGCCTCCTTCGTCGCACGGAGAATATCAAGTCGATAGTCAATTTCACGCCAGGTAGCTGCAAGCATGTCGGCATCCACAGAAGCTATTGCGGTTGTAATTCTGGCTTTTAAGTCATCGATGTTAGACACTCTCCTCCTGTAAACATTGAGAATTTAATAACTTTTTCTTTTGGGGATTTGTAAAGGACAATGTTTACAGGACCCAGATTGATGTTTAATAACTCATAAAATAATGAAGATAGATTAAAATTAATAACATAAATGGTTAGATAGACTCAAAAAGTTTCATGACCCTAGTCAATGAACTTCCACGTGTGCCTCCTTCGTCGCATGGAGAATATCAAGTCGATAGTCAATTTCACGCCAGGTAGCTGCAAGCATGTCGGCATCCACAGAGGCTATTGCGGTTGTAATTCTGGCTTTTAAGTCATCGATGTTAGACACTCTCCTCCTGTAAACATTGAGAATTTAATAACTTTTTCTTTTGGGGATTTGTAAAGGACAATGTTTACAGGACACATTTTGATGTTTAATAACTTATAAAATAAC
The DNA here is from genome assembly GCA_963932465.1 of Maratus speciosus. Lineage (NCBI taxonomy): Eukaryota > Metazoa > Arthropoda > Arachnida > Araneae > Salticidae > Maratus > Maratus speciosus. The sequence continues at coordinate 7,684 of CAWVRF010000464.1, forward strand.
GAAGATAGATTAAAATTAATAACATAAATGGTTAGATAGACTCAAAAAGTTTCATGACCCTTGTCAATGAACTTCCACGTGTGCCTCCTTCGTCGCACGGAGAATATCAAGTCGATAGTCAATTTCACGCCAGGTAGCTGCAAGCATGTCGGCATCCACAGAAGCTATTGCGGTTGTAATTCTGGCTTTTAAGTCATCGATGTTAGACACTCTCCTCCTGTAAACATTGAGAATTTAATAACTTTTTCTTTTGGGGATTTGTAAAGGACAATGTTTACAGGACCCAGATTGATGTTTAATAACTCATAAAATAATGAAGATAGATTAAAATTAATAACATAAATGGTTAGATAGACTCAAAAAGTTTCATGACCCTAGTCAATGAACTTCCACGTGTGCCTCCTTCGTCGCATGGAGAATATCAAGTCGATAGTCAATTTCACGCCAGGTAGCTGCAAGCATGTCGGCATCCACAGAAGCTATTGCGGTTGTAATTCTGGCTTTTAAGTCATCGATGTTAGACACTCTCCTCCTGTAAACATTGAGAATTTAATAACTTTTTCTTTTGGGGATTTGTAAAGGACAATGTTTACAGGACCCATTTTGATGTTTAATAACTTATAAAATAACGAAGATAGATTAAAATTAATAACATAAATGGTTAGATAGACTCAAAAAGTTTCATGACCCTTGTCAATGAACTTCCACGTGTGCCTCCTTCGTCGCACGGAGAATATCAAGTCGATAGTCAATTTCACGCCAGGTAGCTGCAAGCATGTCGGCATCCACAGAGGCTATTGCGGTTGTAATTCTGGCTTTTAAGTCATCAATGTTAGACACTCTCCTCCTGTAAACATTGAGAATTTAATAACTTTTTCTTTTGGGGATTTGTAAAGGACAATGTTTACAGGACCCATTTTGATGTTTAATAACTTATAAAATAACGAAGATAGATTAAAATTAATAACATAAATGGTTAGATAGACTCAAAAAGTTTCATGACCCTTGTCAATGAACTTCCACGTGTGCCTCCTTCGTCGTACGGAGAATATCAAGTCGATAGTCAATTTCACGCCAGGTAGCTGCAAGCATGTCGGCATCCACAGAGGCTATTGCGGTTGTAATTCTGGCTTTTAAGTCATCAATGTTAGACACTCTCCTCCTGTAAACATTGAGAATTTAATAACTTTTTCTTTTGGGGATTTTGTAAAGGACAATGTTTACAGGACCCATTTTGATGTTTAATAACTTATAAAATAACGAAGATAGATTAAAATTAATAACATAAATGGTTAGATAGACTCAAAAAGTTTCATGACCCTTGTCAATGAACTTCCACGTGTGCCTCCTTCGTCGCACGGAGAATATCAAGTCGATAGTCAATTTCACGCCAGGTAGCTGCAAGCATGTCGGCATCCACAGAAGCTATTGCGGTTGTAATTCTGGCTTTTAAGTCATCGATGTTAGACACTCTCCTCCTGTAAACATTGAGAATTTAATAACTTTTTCTTTTGGGGATTTGTAAAGGACAATGTTTACAGGACCCAGATTGATGTTTAATAACTCATAAAATAATGAAGATAGATTAAAATTAATTACATAAATGGTTAGATAGACTCAAAAAGTTTCATGACCCTAGTCAATGAACTTCCACGTGTGCCTCCTTCGTCGCATGGAGAATATCAAGTCGATAGTCAATTTCACGCCAGGTAGCTGCAAGCATGTCGGCATCCACAGAGGCTATTGCGGTTGTAATTCTGGCTTTTAAGTCATCGATGTTAGACACTCTCCTCCTGTAAACATTGAGAATTTAATAACTTTTTCTTTTGGGGATTTGTAAAGGACAATGTTTACAGGACCCATTTTGATGTTTAATAACTTATAAAATAACGAAGATAGATTAAAATTAATAACATAAATGGTTAGATAGACTCAAAAAGTTTCATGACCCTTGTCAATGAACTTCCACGTGTGCCTCCTTCGTCGCACGGAGAATATCAAGTCGATAGTCAATTTCACGCCAGGTAGCTGCAAGCATGTCGGCATCCCACAGAGGCTATTGCGGTTGTAATTCTGGCTTTTAAGTCATCAATGTTAGACACTCTCCTCCTGTAAACATTGAGAATTTAATAAAACATAAATGGTTAGATAGACTCAAAAAGTTTCATGACCCTTGTCAATGAACTCCCACGTGTGCCTCCTTCGTCGCACGGAGAATATCAAGTCGATAGTCAATTTCACGCCAGGTAGCTGCAAGCATGTCGGCATCCACAGTAGCTATTGCGGTTGTAATTCTGGCTTTTAAGTCATCGATGTTAGACACTCTCCTCCTGTAAACATTGAGAATTTAATAACTTTTTCTTTTGGGGATTTGTAAAGGACAATGTTTACAGGGACCCAGATTGATGTTTAATAACTCATAAAAAATGAAGATAGATTAAAATTAATAACATAAATGGTTAGATAGACTCAAAAAGTTTCATGACCCTAGTCAATGAACTTCCACGTGTGCCTCCTTCGTCGCATGGAGAATATCAAGTCGATAGTCAATTTCACGCCAGGTAGCTGCAAGCATGTCGGCATCCACAGAGGCTATTGCGGTTGTAATTCTGGCTTTTAAGTCATCGATGTTAGACACTCTCCTCCTGTAAACATTGAGAATTTAATAACTTTTTCTTTTGGGGATTTGTAAAGGACAATGTTTACAGGACCCATTTTGATGTTTAATAACTTATAAAATAACGAAGATAGATTAAAATTAATAACATAAATGGTTAGATAGACTCAAAAAGTTTCATGACCCTTGTCAATGAACTTCCACGTGTGCCTCCTTCGTCGCACGGAGAATATCAAGTCGATAGTCAATTTCACGCCAGGTAGCTGCAAGCATGTCGGCATCCACAGAGGCTATTGCGGTTGTAATTCTGGCTTTTAAGTCATCAATGTTAGACACTCTCCTCCTGTAAACATTGAGAATTTAATAACTTTTTCTTTTGGGATTTGTAAAGGACAATGTTTACAGGACCCATTTTGATGTTTAATAACTTATAAAATAACGAAGATAGATTAAAATTAATAACATAAATGGTTAGATAGACTCAAAAAGTTTCATAACCCTTGTCAATGAACTTCCACGTGTGCCTCCTTCGTCGTACGGAGAATATCAAGTCGATAGTCAATTTCACGCCAGGTAGCTGCAAGCATGTCGGCATCCACAGAGGCTATTGCGGTTGTAATTCTGGCTTTTAAGTCATCGATGTTAGACACTCTCCTCCTGTAAACATTGAGAATTTAATAACTTTTTCTTTGGGGATTTGTAAAGGACAATGTTTACAGGACCCATTTTGATGTTTAATAACTTATAAAATAACGAAGATAGATTAAAATTAATAACATAAATGGTTAGATAGACTCAAAAAGTTTCATGACCCTTGTCAATGAACTTCCACGTGTGCCTCCTTCGTCGCACGGAGAATATCAAGTCGATAGTCAATTTCACGCCAGGTAGCTGCAAGCATGTCGGCATCCACAGAGGCTATTGCGGTTGTAATTCTGGCTTTTAAGTCATCAATGTTAGACACTCTCCTCCTGTAAACATTGAGAATTTAATAACTTTTTCTTTTGGGGATTTGTAAAGGACAATGTTTACAGGACCCATTTTGATGTTTAATAACTTATAAAATAACGAAGATAGATTAAAATTAATAACATAAATGGTTAGATTAGACTCAAAAAGTTTCATGACCCTTGTCAATGAACTTCCACGTGTGCCTCCTTCGTCGTACGGAGAATATCAAGTCGATAGTCAATTTCACGCCAGGTAGCTGCAAGCATGTCGGCATCCACAGAGGCTATTGCGGTTGTAATTCTGGCTTTTAAGTCATCAATGTTAGACACTCTCCTCCTGTAAACATTGAGAATTTAATAACTTTTTCTTTTGGGGATTTGTAAAGGACAATGTTTACAGGACCCATTTTGATGTTTAATAACTTATAAAATAACGAAGATAGATTAAAATTAATAACATAAATGGTTAGATAGACTCAAAAAGTTTCATGACCCTTGTCAATGAACTTCCACGTGTGCCTCCTTCGTCGCACGGAGAATATCAAGTCGATAGTCAATTTCACGCCAGGTAGCTGCAAGCATGTCGGCATCCACAGAAGCTATTGCGGTTGTAATTCTGGCTTTTAAGTCATCGATGTTAGACACTCTCCTCCTGTAAACATTGAGAATTTAATAACTTTTTCTTTTGGGGATTTGTAAAGGACAATGTTTACAGGACCCAGATTGATGTTTAATAACTCATAAAATAATGAAGATAGATTAAAATTAATAACATAAATGGTTAGATAGACTCAAAAAGTTTCATGACCCTAGTCAATGAACTTCCACGTGTGCCTCCTTCGTCGCATGGAGAATATCAAGTCGATAGTCAATTTCACGCCAGGTAGCTGCAAGCATGTCGGCATCCACAGAGGCTATTGCGGTTGTAATTCGGCTTTTAAGTCATCGATGTTAGACACTCTCCTCCTGTAAACATTGAGAATTTAATAACTTTTTCTTTTGGGGATTTGTAAAGGACAATGTTTACAGGACCCATTTTGATGTTTAATAACTTATAAAATAACGAAGATAGATTAATTTTTTTAAATGCTTTTCACTAGATAGACTCAAAAAGTTTCATGACCCTTGTCAATGAACTTCCACGTGTGCCTCCTTCGTCGCACGGAGAATATCAAGTCGATAGTCAATTTCACGCCAGGTAGCTGCAAGCATGTCGGCATCCACAGAAGCTATTGCGGTTGTAATTCTGGCTTTTAAGTCATCGATGTTAGACACTCTCCTCCTGTAAACATTGAGAATTTAATAACTTTTTCTTTTGGGGATTTGTAAAGGACAATGTTTACAGGACCCAGATTGATGTTTAATAACTCATAAAATAATGAAGATAGATTAAAATTAATAACATAAATGGTTAGATAGACTCAAAAAGTTTCATGACCCTAGTCAATGAACTTCCACGTGTGCCTCCTTCGTCGCATGGAGAATATCAAGTCGATAGTCAATTTCACGCCAGGTAGCTGCAAGCATGTCGGCATCCACAGAAGCTATTGCGGTTGTAATTCTGGCTTTTAAGTCATCGATGTTAGACACTCTCCTCCTGTAAACATTGAGAATTTAATAACTTTTTCTTTTGGGGATTTGTAAAGGACAATGTTTACAGGACCCATTTTGATGTTTAATAACTTATAAAATAACGAAGATAGATTAAAATTAATAACATAAATGGTTAGATAGACTCAAAAAGTTTCATGACCCTTGTCAATGAACTTCCACGTGTGCCTCCTTCGTCGCACGGAGAATATCAAGTCGATAGTCAATTTCACGCCAGGTAGCTGCAAGCATGTCGGCATCCACAGAGGCTATTGCGGTTGTAATTCTGGCTTTTAAGTCATCAATGTTAGACACTCTCCTCCTGTAAACATTGAGAATTTAATAACTTTTTCTTTTGGGGATTTGTAAAGGACAATGTTTACAGGACCCATTTTGATGTTTAATAACTTATAAAATAACGAAGATAGATTAAAATTAATAACATAAATGGTTAGATAGACTCAAAAAGTTTCATGACCCTTGTCAATGAACTTCCACGTGTGCCTCCTTCGTCGTACGGAGAATATCAAGTCGATAGTCAATTTCACGCCAGGTAGCTGCAAGCATGTCGGCATCCACAGAGGCTATTGCGGTTGTAATTCTGGCTTTTAAGTCATCAATGTTAGACACTCTCCTCCTGTAAACATTGAGAATTTAATAACTTTTTCTTTTGGGGATTTGTAAAGGACAATGTTTACAGGACCCATTTTGATGTTTAATAACTTATAAAATAACGAAGATAGATTAAAATTAATAACATAAATGGTTAGATAGACTCAAAAAGTTTCATGACCCTTGTCAATGAACTTCCACGTGTGCCTCCTTCGTCGCACGGAGAATATCAAGTCGATAGTCAATTTCACGCCAGGTAGCTGCAAGCATGTCGGCATCCACAGAAGCTATTGCGGTTGTAATTCTGGCTTTTAAGTCATCGATGTTAGACACTCTCCTCCTGTAAACATTGAGAATTTAATAACTTTTTCTTTTGGGGATTTGTAAAGGGCAATGTTTACAGGACCCAGATTGATGTTTAATAACTCATAAAATAATGAAGATAGATTAAAATTAATAACATAAATGGTTAGATAGACTCAAAAAGTTTCATGACCCTAGTCAATGAACTTCCACGTGTGCCTCCTTCGTCGCATGGAGAATATCAAGTCGATAGTCAATTTCACGCCAGGTAGCTGCAAGCATGTCGGCATCCACAGAGGCTATTGCGGTTGTAATTCTGGCTTTTAAGTCATCGATGTTAGACACTCTCCTCCTGTAAACATTGAGAATTTAATAACTTTTTCTTTTGGGGATTTGTAAAGGACAATGTTTACAGGACCCATTTTGATGTTTAATAACTTATAAAATAACGAAGATAGATTAAAATTAATAACATAAATGGTTAGATAGACTCAAAAAGTTTCATGACCCTTGTCAATGAACTTCCACGTGTGCCTCCTTCGTCGCACGGAGAATATCAAGTCGATAGTCAATTTCACGCCAGGTAGCTGCAAGCATGTCGGCATCCACAGAGGCTATTGCGGTTGTAATTCTGGCTTTTAAGTCATCAATGTTAGACACTCTCCTCCTGTAAACATTGAGAATTTAATAAAACATAAATGGTTAGATAGACTCAAAAAGTTTCATGACCCTTGTCAATGAACTCCCACGTGTGCCTCCTTCGTCGCACGGAAAATATCAAGTCGATAGTCAATTTCACGCCAGGTAGCTGCAAGCATGTCGGCATCCACAGAAGCTATTGCGGTTGTAATTCTGGCTTTTAAGTCATCGATGTTAGACACTCTCCTCCTGTAAACATTGAGAATTTAATAACTTTTTCTTTTGGGGATTTGTAAAGGACAATGTTTACAGGACCCAGATTGATGTTTAATAACTCATAAAATAATGAAGATAGATTAAAATTAATAACATAAATGGTTAGATAGACTCAAAAAGTTTCATGACCCTAGTCAATGAACTTCCACGTGTGCCTCCTTCGTCGCATGGAGAATATCAAGTCGATAGTCAATTTCACGCCAGGTAGCTGCAAGCATGTCGGCATCCACAGAGGCTATTGCGGTTGTAATTCTGGCTTTTAAGTCATCGATGTTAGACACTCTCCTCCTGTAAACATTGAGAATTTAATAACTTTTTCTTTTGGGGATTTGTAAAGGACAATGTTTACAGGACCCATTTTGATGTTTAATAACTTATAAAATAACGAAGATAGATTAAAATTAATAACATAAATGGTTAGATAGACTCAAAAAGTTTCATGACCCTTGTCAATGAACTTCCACGTGTGCCTCCTTCGTCGCACGGAGAATATCAAGTCGATAGTCAATTTCACGCCAGGTAGCTGCAAGCATGTCGGCATCCACAGAGGCTATTGCGGTTGTAATTCTGGCTTTTAAGTCATCGATGTTAGACACTCTCCTCCTGTAAACATTGAGAATTTAATAACTTTTTCTTTTGGGGATTTGTAAAGGACAATGTTTACAGGACCCATTTTGATGTTTAATAACTTATAAAATAACGAAGATAGATTAAAATTAATAACATAAATGGTTAGATAGACTCAAAAAGTTTCATGACCCTTGTCAATGAACTTCCACGTGTGCCTCCTTCGTCGTACGGAGAATATCAAGTCGATAGTCAATTTCACGCCAGGTAGCTGCAAGCATGTCGGCATCCACAGAGGCTATTGCGGTTGTAATTCTGGCTTTTAAGTCATCAATGTTAGACACTCTCCTCCTGTAAACATTGAGAATTTAATAACTTTTTCTTTTGGGGATTTGTAAAGGACAATGTTTACAGGACCCATTTTGATGTTTAATAACTTATAAAATAACGAAGATAGATTAAAATTAATAACATAAATGGTTAGATAGACTCAAAAAGTTTCATGACCCTTGTCAATGAACTTCCACGTGTGCCTCCTTCGTCGCACGGAGAATATCAAGTCGATAGTCAATTTCACGCCAGGTAGCTGCAAGCATGTCGGCATCCACAGAAGCTATTGCGGTTGTAATTCTGGCTTTTAAGTCATCGATGTTAGACACTCTCCTCCTGTAAACATTGAGAATTTAATAACTTTTTCTTTTGGGGATTTGTAAAGGACAATGTTTACAGGACCCAGATTGATGTTTAATAACTCATAAAATAATGAAGATAGATTAAAATTAATAACATAAATGGTTAGATAGACTCAAAAAGTTTCATGACCCTAGTCAATGAACTTCCACGTGTGCCTCCTTCGTCGCATGGAGAATATCAAGTCGATAGTCAATTTCACGCCAGGTAGCTGCAAGCATGTCGGCATCCACAGAGGCTATTGCTGTTGTAATTCTGGCTTTTAAGTCATCGATGTTAGACACTCTCCTCCTGTAAACATTGAGAATTTAATAACTTTTTCTTTTGGGGATTTGTAAAGGACAATGTTTACAGGACCCATTTTGATGTTTAATAACTTATAAAATAACGAAGATAGATTAAAATTAATAACATAAATGGTTAGATAGACTCAAAAAGTTTCATGACCCTTGTCAATGAACTTCCACGTGTGCCTCCTTCGTCGCACGGAGAATATCAAGTCGATAGTCAATTTCACGCCAGGTAGCTGCAAGCATGTCGGCATCCACAGAGGCTATTGCGGTTGTAATTCTGGCTTTTAAGTCATCGATGTTAGACACTCTCCTCCTGTAAACATTGAGAATTTAATAACTTTTTCTTTTGGGGATTTGTAAAGGACAATGTTTACAGGACCCATTTTGATGTTTAATAACTTATAAAATAACGAAGATAGATTAAAATTAATAACATAAATGGTTAGATAGACTCAAAAAGTTTCATGACCCTTGTCAATGAACTTCCACGTGTGCCTCCTTCGTCGCACGGAGAATATCAAGTCGATAGTCAATTTCACGCCAGGTAGCTGCAAGCATGTCGGCATCCACAGAGGCTATTGCGGTTGTAATTCTGGCTTTTAAGTCATCAATGTTAGACACTCTCCTCCTGTAAACATTGAGAATTTAATAACTTTTTCTTTTGGGGATTTGTAAAGGACAATGTTTACAGGACCCATTTTGATGTTTAATAACTTATAAAATAACGAAGATAGATTAAAATTAATAACATAAATGGTTAGATAGACTCAAAAAGTTTCATGACCCTTGTCAATGAACTTCCACGTGTGCCTCCTTCGTCGTACGGAGAATATCAAGTCGATAGTCAATTTCACGCCAGGTAGCTGCAAGCATGTCGGCATCCACAGAGGCTATTGCGGTTGTAATTCTGGCTTTTAAGTCATCAATGTTAGACACTCTCCTCCTGTAAACATTGAGAATTTAATAACTTTTTCTTTTGGGGATTTGTAAAGGACAATGTTTACAGGACCCATTTTGATGTTTAATAACTTATAAAATAACGAAGATAGATTAAAATTAATAACATAAATGGTTAGATAGACTCAAAAAGTTTCATGACCCTTGTCAATGAACTTCCACGTGTGCCTCCTTCGTCGCACGGAGAATATCAAGTCGATAGTCAATTTCACGCCAGGTAGCTGCAAGCATGTCGGCATCCACAGAAGCTATTGCGGTTGTAATTCTGGCTTTTAAGTCATCGATGTTAGACACTCTCCTCCTGTAAACATTGAGAATTTAATAACTTTTTCTTTTGGGGATTTGAAAAGGGCAATGTTTACAGGACCCAGATTGATGTTTAATAACTCATAAAATAATGAAGATAGATTAAAATTAATAACATAAATGGTTAGATAGACTCAAAAAGTTTCATGACCCTAGTCAATGAACTTCCACGTGTGCCTCCTTCGTCGCATGGAGAATATCAAGTCGATAGTCAATTTCACGCCAGGTAGCTGCAAGCATGTCGGCATCCACAGAGGCTATTGCGGTTGTAATTCTGGCTTTTAAGTCATCGATGTTAGACACTCTCCTCCTGTAAACATTGAGAATTTAATAACTTTTTCTTTTGGGGATTTGTAAAGGACAATGTTTACAGGACCCATTTTGATGTTTAATAACTTATAAAATAACGAAGATAGATTAAAATTAATAACATAAATGGTTAGATAGACTCAAAAAGTTTCATGACCCTTGTCAATGAACTTCCACGTGTGCCTCCTTCGTCGCACGGAGAATATCAAGTCGATAGTCAATTTCACGCCAGGTAGCTGCAAGCATGTCGGCATCCACAGAGGCTATTGCGGTTGTAATTCTGGCTTTTAAGTCATCAATGTTAGACACTCTCCTCCTGTAAACATTGAGAATTTAATAAAACATAAATGGTTAGATAGACTCAAAAAGTTTCATGACCCTTGTCAATGAACTCCCACGTGTGCCTCCTTCGTCGCACGGAAAATATCAAGTCGATAGTCAATTTCACGCCAGGTAGCTGCAAGCATGTCGGCATCCACAGAAGCTATTGCGGTTGTAATTCTGGCTTTTAAGTCATCGATGTTAGACACTCTCCTCCTGTAAACATTGAGAATTTAATAACTTTTTCTTTTGGGGATTTGTAAAGGACAATGTTTACAGGACCCAGATTGATGTTTAATAACTCATAAAATAATGAAGATAGATTAAAATTAATAACATAAATGGTTAGATAGACTCAAAAAGTTTCATGACCCTAGTCAATGAACTTCCACGTGTGCCTCCTTCGTCGCATGGAGAATATCAAGTCGATAGTCAATTTCACGCCAGGTAGCTGCAAGCATGTCGGCATCCACAGAGGCTATTGCGGTTGTAATTCTGGCTTTTAAGTCATCGATGTTAGACACTCTCCTCCTGTAAACATTGAGAATTTAATAACTTTTTCTTTTGGGGATTTGTAAAGGACAATGTTTACAGGACCCATTTTGATGTTTAATAACTTATAAAATAACGAAGATAGATTAAAATTAATAACATAAATGGTTAGATAGACTCAAAAAGTTTCATGACCCTTGTCAATGAACTTCCACGTGTGCCTCCTTCGTCGCACGGAGAATATCAAGTCGATAGTCAATTTCACGCCAGGTAGCTGCAAGCATGTCGGCATCCACAGAGGCTATTGCGGTTGTAATTCTGGCTTTTAAGTCATCGATGTTAGACACTCTCCTCCTGTAAACATTGAGAATTTAATAACTTTTTCTTTTGGGGATTTGTAAAGGACAATGTTTACAGGACCCATTTTGATGTTTAATAACTTATAAAATAACGAAGATAGATTAAAATTAATAACATAAATGGTTAGATAGACTCAAAAAGTTTCATGACCCTTGTCAATGAACTTCCACGTGTGCCTCCTTCGTCGTACGGAGAATATCAAGTCGATAGTCAATTTCACGCCAGGTAGCTGCAAGCATGTCGGCATCCACAGAGGCTATTGCGGTTGTAATTCTGGCTTTTAAGTCATCAATGTTAGACACTCTCCTCCTGTAAACATTGAGAATTTAATAACTTTTTCTTTTGGGGATTTGTAAAGGACAATGTTTACAGGACCCATTTTGATGTTTAATAACTTATAAAATAACGAAGATAGATTAAAATTAATAACATAAATGGTTAGATAGACTCAAAAAGTTTCATGACCCTTGTCAATGAACTTCCACGTGTGCCTCCTTCGTCGCACGGAGAATATCAAGTCGATAGTCAATTTCACGCCAGGTAGCTGCAAGCATGTCGGCATCCACAGAAGCTATTGCGGTTGTAATTCTGGCTTTTAAGTCATCGATGTTAGACACTCTCCTCCTGTAAACATTGAGAATTTAATAACTTTTTCTTTTGGGGATTTGTAAAGGACAATGTTTACAGGACCCAGATTGATGTTTAATAACTCATAAAATAATGAAGATAGATTAAAATTAATAACATAAATGGTTAGATAGACTCAAAAAGTTTCATGACCCTAGTCAATGAACTTCCACGTGTGCCTCCTTCGTCGCATGGAGAATATCAAGTCGATAGTCAATTTCACGCCAGGTAGCTGCAAGCATGTCGGCATCCACAGAGGCTATTGCTGTTGTAATTCTGGCTTTTAAGTCATCGATGTTAGACACTCTCCTCCTGTAAACATTGAGAATTTAATAACTTTTTCTTTTGGGGATTTGTAAAGGACAATGTTTACAGGACCCATTTTGATGTTTAATAACTTATAAAATAACGAAGATAGATTAAAATTAATAACATAAATGGTTAGATAGACTCAAAAAGTTTCATGACCCTTGTCAATGAACTTCCACGTGTGCCTCCTTCGTCGCACGGAGAATATCAAGTCGATAGTCAATTTCACGCCAGGTAGCTGCAAGCATGTCGGCATCCACAGAGGCTATTGCGGTTGTAATTCTGGCTTTTAAGTCATCGATGTTAGACACTCTCCTCCTGTAAACATTGAGAATTTAATAACTTTTTCTTTTGGGGATTTGTAAAGGACAATGTTTACAGGACCCATTTTGATGTTTAATAACTTATAAAATAACGAAGATAGATTAAAATTAATAACATAAATGGTTAGATAGACTCAAAAAGTTTCATGACCCTTGTCAATGAACTTCCACGTGTGCCTCCTTCGTCGCACGGAGAATATCAAGTCGATAGTCAATTTCACGCCAGGTAGCTGCAAGCATGTCGGCATCCACAGAGGCTATTGCGGTTGTAATTCTGGCTTTTAAGTCATCAATGTTAGACACTCTCCTCCTGTAAACATTGAGAATTTAATAACTTTTTCTTTTGGGGATTTGTAAAGGACAATGTTTACAGGACCCATTTTGATGTTTAATAACTTATAAAATAACGAAGATAGATTAAAATTAATAACATAAATGGTTAGATAGACTCAAAAAGTTTCATGACCCTTGTCAATGAACTTCCACGTGTGCCTCCTTCGTCGTACGGAGAATATCAAGTCGATAGTCAATTTCACGCCAGGTAGCTGCAAGCATGTCGGCATCCACAGAGGCTATTGCGGTTGTAATTCTGGCTTTTAAGTCATCAATGTTAGACACTCTCCTCCTGTAAACATTGAGAATTTAATAACTTTTTCTTTTGGGGATTTGTAAAGGACAATGTTTACAGGACCCATTTTGATGTTTAATAACTTATAAAATAACGAAGATAGATTAAAATTAATAACATAAATGGTTAGATAGACTCAAAAAGTTTCATGACCCTTGTCAATGAACTTCCACGTGTGCCTCCTTCGTCGCACGGAGAATATCAAGTCGATAGTCAATTTCACGCCAGGTAGCTGCAAGCATGTCGGCATCCACAGAAGCTATTGCGGTTGTAATTCTGGCTTTTAAGTCATCGATGTTAGACACTCTCCTCCTGTAAACATTGAGAATTTAATAACTTTTTCTTTTGGGGATTTGTAAAGGACAATGTTTACAGGACCCAGATTGATGTTTAATAACTCATAAAATAATGAAGATAGATTAAAATTAATAACATAAATGGTTAGATAGACTCAAAAAGTTTCATGACCCTAGTCAATGAACTTCCACGTGTGCCTCCTTCGTCGCATGGAGAATATCAAGTCGATAGTCAATTTCACGCCAGGTAGCTGCAAGCATGTCGGCATCCACAGAGGCTATTGCGGTTGTAATTCTGGCTTTTAAGTCATCGATGTTAGACACTCTCCTCCTGTAAACATTGAGAATTTAATAACTTTTTCTTTTGGGGATTTGTAAAGGACAATGTTTACAGGACCCATTTTGATGTTTAATAACTTATAAAATAACGAAGATAGATTAAAATTAATAACATAAATGGTTAGATAGACTCAAAAAGTTTCATGACCCTTGTCAATGAACTTCCACGTGTGCCTCCTTCGTCGCACGGAGAATATCAAGTCGATAGTCAATTTCACGCCAGGTAGCTGCAAGCATGTCGGCATCCACAGAAGCTATTGCGGTTGTAATTCTGGCTTTTAAGTCATCGATGTTAGACACTCTCCTCCTGTAAACATTGAGAATTTAATAACTTTTTCTTTTGGGGATTTGTAAAGGACAATGTTTACAGGACCCAGATTGATGTTTAATAACTCATAAAATAATGAAGATAGATTAAAATTAATAACATAAATGGTTAGATAGACTCAAAAAGTTTCATGACCCTAGTCAATGAACTTCCACGTGTGCCTCCTTCGTCGCATGGAGAATATCAAGTCGATAGTCAATTTCACGCCAGGTAGCTGCAAGCATGTCGGCATCCACAGAAGCTATTGCGGTTGTAATTCTGGCTTTTAAGTCATCGATGTTAGACACTCTCCTCCTGTAAACATTGAGAATTTAATAACTTTTTCTTTTGGGGATTTGTAAAGGACAATGTTTACAGGACCCATTTTGATGTTTAATAACTTATAAAATAACGAAGATAGATTAAAATTAATAACATAAATGGTTAGATAGACTCAAAAAGTTTCATGACCCTTGTCAATGAACTTCCACGTGTGCCTCCTTCGTCGCACGGAGAATATCAAGTCGATAGTCAATTTCACGCCAGGTAGCTGCAAGCATGTCGGCATCCACAGAGGCTATTGCGGTTGTAATTCTGGCTTTTAAGTCATCAATGTTAGACACTCTCCTCCTGTAAACATTGAGAATTTAATAACTTTTTCTTTTGGGGATTTGTAAAGGACAATGTTTACAGGACCCATTTTGATGTTTAATAACTTATAAAATAACGAAGATAGATTAAAATTAATAACATAAATGGTTAGATAGACTCAAAAAGTTTCATGACCCTTGTCAATGAACTTCCACGTGTGCCTCCTTCGTCGTACGGAGAATATCAAGTCGATAGTCAATTTCACGCCAGGTAGCTGCAAGCATGTCGGCATCCACAGAGGCTATTGCGGTTGTAATTCTGGCTTTTAAGTCATCAATGTTAGACACTCTCCTCCTGTAAACATTGAGAATTTAATAACTTTTTCTTTTGGGGATTTGTAAAGGACAATGTTTACAGGACCCATTTTGATGTTTAATAACTTATAAAATAACGAAGATAGATTAAAATTAATAACATAAATGGTTAGATAGACTCAAAAAGTTTCATGACCCTTGTCAATGAACTTCCACGTGTGCCTCCTTCGTCGCACGGAGAATATCAAGTCGATAGTCAATTTCACGCCAGGTAGCTGCAAGCATGTCGGCATCCACAGAAGCTATTGCGGTTGTAATTCTGGCTTTTAAGTCATCGATGTTAGACACTCTCCTCCTGTAAACATTGAGAATTTAATAACTTTTTCTTTTGGGGATTTGTAAAGGACAATGTTTACAGGACCCACATTGATGTTTAATAACTCATAAAATAATGAAGATAGATTAAAATTAATAACATAAATGGTTAGATAGACTCAAAAAGTTTCATGACCCTAGTCAATGAACTTCCACGTGTGCCTCCTTCGTCGCATGGAGAATATCAAGTCGATAGTCAATTTCACGCCAGGTAGCTGCAAGCATGTCGGCATCCACAGAGGCTATTGCTGTTGTAATTCTGGCTTTTAAGTCATCGATGTTAGACACTCTCCTCCTGTAAACATTGAGAATTTAATAACTTTTTCTTTTGGGGATTTGTAAAGGACAATGTTTACAGGACCCATTTTGATGTTTAATAACTTATAAAATAACGAAGATAGATTAAAATTAATAACATAAATGGTTAGATAGACTCAAAAAGTTTCATGACCCTTGTCAATGAACTTCCACGTGTGCCTCCTTCGTCGCACGGAGAATATCAAGTCGATAGTCAATTTCACGCCAGGTAGCTGCAAGCATGTCGGCATCCACAGAGGCTATTGCGGTTGTAATTCTGGCTTTTAAGTCATCGATGTTAGACACTCTCCTCCTGTAAACATTGAGAATTTAATAACTTTTTCTTTTGGGGATTTGTAAAGGACAATGTTTACAGGACCCATTTTGATGTTTAATAACTTATAAAATAACGAAGATAGATTAAAATTAATAACATAAATGGTTAGATAGACTCAAAAAGTTTCATGACCCTTGTCAATGAACTTCCACGTGTGCCTCCTTCGTCGCACGGAGAATATCAAGTCGATAGTCAATTTCACGCCAGGTAGCTGCAAGCATGTCGGCATCCACAGAGGCTATTGCGGTTGTAATTCTGGCTTTTAAGTCATCAATGTTAGACACTCTCCTCCTGTAAACATTGAGAATTTAATAACTTTTTCTTTTGGGGATTTGTAAAGGACAATGTTTACAGGACCCATTTTGATGTTTAATAACTTATAAAATAACGAAGATAGATTAAAATTAATAACATAAATGGTTAGATAGACTCAAAAAGTTTCATGACCCTTGTCAATGAACTTCCACGTGTGCCTCCTTCGTCGTACGGAGAATATCAAGTCGATAGTCAATTTCACGCCAGGTAGCTGCAAGCATGTCGGCATCCACAGAGGCTATTGCGGTTGTAATTCTGGCTTTTAAGTCATCAATGTTAGACACTCTCCTCCTGTAAACATTGAGAATTTAATAACTTTTTCTTTTGGGGATTTGTAAAGGACAATGTTTACAGGACCCATTTTGATGTTTAATAACTTATAAAATAACGAAGATAGATTAAAATTAATAACATAAATGGTTAGATAGACTCAAAAAGTTTCATGACCCTTGTCAATGAACTTCCACGTGTGCCTCCTTCGTCGCACGGAGAATATCAAGTCGATAGTCAATTTCACGCCAGGTAGCTGCAAGCATGTCGGCATCCACAGAAGCTATTGCGGTTGTAATTCTGGCTTTTAAGTCATCGATGTTAGACACTCTCCTCCTGTAAACATTGAGAATTTAATAACTTTTTCTTTTGGGGATTTGTAAAGGACAATGTTTACAGGACCCAGATTGATGTTTAATAACTCATAAAATAATGAAGATAGATTAAAATTAATAACATAAATGGTTAGATAGACTCAAAAAGTTTCATGACCCTAGTCAATGAACTTCCACGTGTGCCTCCTTCGTCGCATGGAGAATATCAAGTCGATAGTCAATTTCACGCCAGGTAGCTGCAAGCATGTCGGCATCCACAGAGGCTATTGCGGTTGTAATTCTGGCTTTTAAGTCATCGATGTTAGACACTCTCCTCCTGTAAACATTGAGAATTTAATAACTTTTTCTTTTGGGGATTTGTAAAGGACAATGTTTACAGGACCCATTTTGATGTTTAATAACTTATAAAATAACGAAGATAGATTAAAATTAATAACATAAATGGTTAGATAGACTCAAAAAGTTTCATGACCCTTGTCAATGAACTTCCACGTGTGCCTCCTTCGTCGCACGGAGAATATCAAGTCGATAGTCAATTTCACGCCAGGTAGCTGCAAGCATGTCGGCATCCACAGAGGCTATTGCGGTTGTAATTCTGGCTTTTAAGTCATCGATGTTAGACACTCTCCTCCTGTAAACATTGAGAATTTAATAACTTTTTCTTTTGGGGATTTGTAAAGGACAATGTTTACAGGACCCATTTTGATGTTTAATAACTTATAAAATAACGAAGATAGATTAAAATTAATAACATAAATGGTTAGATAGACTCAAAAAGTTTCATGACCCTTGTCAATGAACTTCCACGTGTGCCTCCTTCGTCGCACGGAGAATATCAAGTCGATAGTCAATTTCACGCCAGGTAGCTGCAAGCATGTCGGCATCCACAGAGGCTATTGCGGTTGTAATTCTGGCTTTTAAGTCATCAATGTTAGACACTCTCCTCCTGTAAACATTGAGAATTTAATAACTTTTTCTTTTGGGGATTTGTAAAGGACAATGTTTACAGGACCCATTTTGATGTTTAATAACTTATAAAATAACGAAGATAGATTAAAATTAATAACATAAATGGTTAGATAGACTCAAAAAGTTTCATGACCCTTGTCAATGAACTTCCACGTGTGCCTCCTTCGTCGTACGGAGAATATCAAGTCGATAGTCAATTTCACGCCAGGTAGCTGCAAGCATGTCGGCATCCACAGAGGCTATTGCGGTTGTAATTCTGGCTTTTAAGTCATCGATGTTAGACACTCTCCTCCTGTAAACATTGAGAATTTAATAACTTTTTCTTTTGGGGATTTGTAAAGGACAATGTTTACAGGACCCATTTTGATGTTTAATAACTTATAAAATAACGAAGATAGATTAAAATTAATAACATAAATGGTTAGATAGACTCAAAAAGTTTCATGACCCTTGTCAATGAACTTCCACGTGTGCCTCCTTCGTCGCACGGAGAATATCAAGTCGATAGTCAATTTCACGCCAGGTAGCTGCAAGCATGTCGGCATCCACAGAGGCTATTGCGGTTGTAATTCTGGCTTTTAAGTCATCAATGTTAGACACTCTCCTCCTGTAAACATTGAGAATTTAATAACTTTTTCTTTTGGGGATTTGTAAAGGACAATGTTTACAGGACCCATTTTGATGTTTAATAACTTATAAAATAACGAAGATAGATTAAAATTAATAACATAAATGGTTAGATAGACTCAAAAAGTTTCATGACCCTTGTCAATGAACTTCCACGTGTGCCTCCTTCGTCGTACGGAGAATATCAAGTCGATAGTCAATTTCACGCCAGGTAGCTGCAAGCATGTCGGCATCCACAGAGGCTATTGCGGTTGTAATTCTGGATTTTAAGTCATCAATTTTATACACTCTCCTCCTGTAAACATTGAGAATTTAATAACTTTTTCTTTTGGGGATTTGTAAAGGACAATGTTTACAGGACCCATTTTGATGTTTAATAACTTATAAAATAACGAAGATAGATTAAAATTAATAACATAAATGGTTAGATAGACTCAAAAAGTTTCATGACCCTTGTCAATGAACTTCCACGTGTGCCTCCTTCGTCGCACGGAGAATATCAAGTCGATAGTCAATTTCACGCCAGGCAGCTGCAAGCATGTCGGCATCCACAGAAGCTATTGCGGTTGTAATTCTGGCTTTTAAGTCATCGATGTTAGACACTCTCCTCCTGTAAACATTGAGAATTTAATAACTTTTTCTTTTGGGGATTTGTAAAGGACAATGTTTACAGGACCCAGATTGATGTTTAATAACTCATAAAATAATGAAGATAGATTAAAATTAATAACATAAATGGTTAGATAGACTCAAAAAGTTTCATGACCCTAGTCAATGAACTTCCACGTGTGCCTCCTTCGTCGCATGGAGAATATCAAGTCGATAGTCAATTTCACGCCAGGTAGCTGCAAGCATGTCGGCATCCACAGAGGCTATTGCGGTTGTAATTCTGGCTTTTAAGTCATCGATGTTAGACACTCTCCTCCTGTAAACATTGAGAATTTAATAACTTTTTCTTTTGGGGATTTGTAAAGGACAATGTTTACAGGACCATTTTGATGTTTAATAACTTATAAAATAACGAAGATAGATTAAAATTAATAACATAAATGGTTAGATAGACTCAAAAAGTTTCATGACCCTTGTCAATGAACTTCCACGTGTGCCTCCTTCGTCGCACGGAGAATATCAAGTCGATAGTCAATTTCACGCCAGGTAGCTGCAAGCATGTCGGCATCCACAGAGGCTATTGCGGTTGTAATTCTGGCTTTTAAGTCATCAATGTTAGACACTCTCCTCCTGTAAACATTGAGAATTTAATAACTTTTTCTTTTGGGGATTTGTAAAGGACAATGTTTACAGGACCCATTTTGATGTTTAATAACTTATAAAATAACGAAGATAGATTAAAATTAATAACATAAATGGTTAGATAGACTCAAAAAGTTTCATGACCCTTGTCAATGAACTTCCACGTGTGCCTCCTTCGTCGCACGGAGAATATCAAGTCGATAGTCAATTTCACGCCAGGTAGCTGCAAGCATGTCGGCATCCACAGAAGCTATTGCGGTTGTAATTCTGGCTTTTAAGTCATCGATGTTAGACACTCTCCTCCTGTAAACATTGAGAATTTAATAACTTTTTCTTTTGGGGATTTGTAAAGGACAATGTTTACAGGACCCAGATTGATGTTTAATAACTCATAAAATAATGAAGATAGATTAAAATTAATAACATAAATGGTTAGATAGACTCAAAAAGTTTCATGACCCTAGTCAATGAACTTCCACGTGTGCCTCCTTCGTCGCATGGAGAATATCAAGTCGATAGTCAATTTCACGCCAGGTAGCTGCAAGCATGTCGGCATCCACAGAGGCTATTGCGGTTGTAATTCTGGCTTTTAAGTCATCGATGTTAGACACTCTCCTCCTGTAAACATTGAGAATTTAATAACTTTTTCTTTTGGGGATTTGTAAAGGACAATGTTTACAGGACCCATTTTGATGTTTAATAACTTATAAAATAACGAAGATAGATTAAAATTAATAACATAAATGGTTAGATAGACTCAAAAAGTTTCATGACCCTTGTCAATGAACTTCCACGTGTGCCTCCTTCGTCGCACGGAGAATATCAAGTCGATAGTCAATTTCACGCCAGGTAGCTGCAAGCATGTCGGCATCCACAGAGGCTATTGCGGTTGTAATTCTGGCTTTTAAGTCATCAATGTTAGACACTCTCCTCCTGTAAACATTGAGAATTTAATAACTTTTTCTTTTGGGGATTTGTAAAGGACAATGTTTACAGGACCCATTTTGATGTTTAATAACTTATAAAATAACGAAGATAGATTAAAATTAATAACATAAATGGTTAGATAGACTCAAAAAGTTTCATGACCCTTGTCAATGAACTTCCACGTGTGCCTCCTTCGTCGTACGGAGAATATCAAGTCGATAGTCAATTTCACGCCAGGTAGCTGCAAGCATGTCGGCATCCACAGAGGCTATTTCGGTTGTAATTCTGGCTTTTAAGTCATCAATGTTAGACACTCTCCTCCTGTAAACATTGAGAATTTAATAACTTTTTCTTTTGGGGATTTGTAAAGGACAATGTTTACAGGACCCATTTTGATGTTTAATAACTTATAAAATAACGAAGATAGATTAAAATTAATAACATAAATGGTTAGATAGACTCAAAAAGTTTCATGACCCTTGTCAATGAACTTCCACGTGTGCCTCCTTCGTCGCACGGAGAATATCAAGTCGATAGTCAATTTCACGCCAGGTAGCTGCAAGCATGTCGGCATCCACAGAAGCTATTGCGGTTGTAATTCTGGCTTTTAAGTCATCGATGTTAGACACTCTCCTCCTGTAAACATTGAGAATTTAATAACTTTTTCTTTTGGGGATTTGTAAAGGACAATGTTTACAGGACCCAGATTGATGTTTAATAACTCATAAAATAAAGAAGATAGATTAAAATTAATAACATAAATGGTTAGATAGACTCAAAAAGTTTCATGACCCTAGTCAATGAACTTCCACGTGTGCCTCCTTCGTCGCATGGAGAATATCAAGTCGATAGTCAATTTCACGCCAGGTAGCTGCAAGCATGTCGGCATCCACAGAGGCTATTGCGGTTGTAATTCTGGCTTTTAAGTCATCGATGTTAGACACTCTCCTCCTGTAAACATTGAGAATTTAATAACTTTTTCTTTTGGGGATTTGTAAAGGACAATGTTTACAGGACCCATTTTGATGTTTAATAACTTATAAAATAACGAAGATAGATTAAAATTAATAACATAAATGGTTAGATAGACTCAAAAAGTTTCATGACCCTTGTCAATGAACTTCCACGTGTGCCTCCTTCGTCGGACGGAGAATATCAAGTCGATAGTCAATTTCACGCCAGGTAGCTGCAAGCATGTCGTCATCCACAGAGGCTATTGCGGTTGTAATTCTGGCTTTTAAGTCATCAATGTTAGACACTCTCCTCCTGTAAACATTGAGAATTTAATAACTTTTTCTTTTGGGGATTTGTAAAGGACAATGTTTACAGGACCCATTTTGATGTTTAATAACTTATAAAATAACGAAGATAGATTAAAATTAATAACATAAATGGTTAGATAGACTCAAAAAGTTTCATGACCCTTGTCAATGAACTTCCACGTGTGCCTCCTTCGTCGCACGGAGAATATCAAGTCGATAGTCAATTTCACGCCAGGTAGCTGCAAGCATGTCGGCATCCACAGAAGCTATTGCGGTTGTAATTCTGGCTTTTAAGTCATCGATGTCAGACACTCTCATCCTGTAAACATTGAGAATTTAATAACTTTTTCTTTTGGGGATTTGTAAAGGACAATGTTTACAGGACCCATTTTGATGTTTAATAACTTATAAAATAACGAAGATAGATTAAAATTAATAACATAAATGGTTAGATAGACTCAAAAAGTTTCATGACCCTAGTCAATGAACTTCCACGTGTGCCTCCTTCGTCGCACGGAGAATATCAAGTCGATAGTCAATTTCACGCCAGGTAGCTGCAAGCATGTCGGCATCCACAGAGGCTATTGCGGTTGTAATTCTGGCTTTTAAGTCATCAATGTTAGACACTCTCCTCCTGTAAACATTGAGAATTTAATAACTTTTTCTTTTGGGGATTTGTAAAGGACAATGTTTACAGGACCCATTTTGATGTTTAATAACTTATAAAATAACGAAGATAGATTAAAATTAATAACATAAATGGTTAGATAGACTCAAAAAGTTTCATGACCCTTGTCAATGAACTTCCACGTGTGCCTCCTTCGTCGCACGGAGAATATCAAGTCGATAGTCAATTTCACGCCAGGTAGCTGCAAGCATGTCGGCATCCACAGAGGCTATTGCGGTTGTAATTCTGGCTTTTAAGTCATCAATGTTAGACACTCTCCTCCTGTAAACATTGAGAATTTAATAACTTTTTCTTTTGGGGATTTGTAAAGGACAATGTTTACAGGACCCATTTTGATGTTTAATAACTTATAAAATAACGAAGATAGATTAAAATTAATAACATAAATGGTTAGATAGACTCAAAAAGTTTCATGACCCTTGTCAATGAACTTCCACGTGTATCTCCTTCGTCGCATGGAGAATATCAAGTCGATAGTCAATTTCACGCCAGGTAGCTGCAAGCATGTCGGCATCCACAGAAGCTATTGCGGTTGTAATTCTGGCTTTTAAGTCATCGATGTCAGACACTCTCATCCTGTAAACATTGAGAATTTAATAACTTTTTCTTTTGGGGATTTGTAAAGGACAATGTTTACAGGACCCATTTTGATGTTTAATAACTTATAAAATAACGAAGATAGATTAAAATTAATAACATAAATGGTTAGATAGACTCAAAAAGTTTCATGACCCTAGTCAATGAACTTCCACGTGTGCCTCCTTCGTCGCACGGAGAATATCAAGTCGATAGTCAATTTCACGCCAGGTAGCTGCAAGCATGTCGGCATCCACAGAGGCTATTGCGGTTGTAATTCTGGCTTTTAAGTCATCAATGTTAGACACTCTCCTCCTGTAAACATTGAGAATTTAATAACTTTTTCTTTTGGGGATTTGTAAAGGACAATGTTTACAGGACCCATTTTGATGTTTAATAACTTATAAAATAACGAAGATAGATTAAAATTAATAACATAAATGGTTAGATAGACTCAAAAAGTTTCATGACCCTTGTCAATGAACTTCCACGTGTGCCTCCTTCGTCGCACGGAGAATATCAAGTCGATAGTCAATTTCACGCCAGGTAGCTGCAAGCATGTCGGCATCCACAGAGGCTATTGCGGTTGTAATTCTGGCTTTTAAGTCATCAATGTTAGACACTCTCCTCCTGTAAACATTGAGAATTTAATAACTTTTTCTTTTGGGGATTTGTAAAGGACAATGTTTACAGGACCCATTTTGATGTTTAATAACTTATAAAATAACGAAGATAGATTAAAATTAATAACATAAATGGTTAGATAGACTCAAAAAGTTTCATGACCCTTGTCAATGAACTTCCACGTGTATCTCCTTCGTCGCATGGAGAATATCAAGTCGATAGTCAATTTCACGCCAGGTAGCTGCAAGCATGTCGGCATCCACAGAAGCTATTGCGGTTGTAATTCTGGCTTTTAAGTCATCGATGTTAGACACTCTCATCCTGTAAACATTGAGAATTTAATAACTTTTTCTTTTGGTGATTTGTAAAGGACAATGTTTACAGGACCCATTTTGATGTTTAATAACTTATAAAATAACGAAGATAGATTAAAATTAATAACATAAATGGTTAGATAGACTCAAAAAGTTTCATGACCCTAGTCAATGAACTTCCACGTCTGCCTCCTTCGTCGCATGGAGAATATCAAGTCGATAGTCAATTTCACGCCAGGTAGCTGCAAGCATGTCGGCATCCACAGAGGCTATTGCGGTTGTAATTCTGGCTTTTAAGTCATCGATGTTAGACACTCTCCTCCTGTAAACATTGAGAATTTAATAACTTTTTCTTTTGGGGATTTGTAAAGGACAATATTTACAGGACCCATTTTGATGTTTAATAACTTATAAAATAACGAAGATAGATTAAAATTAATAACATAAATGGTTAGATAGACTCAAAAAGTTTCATGACCCTAGTCAATGAACTTCCACGTGTGCCTCCTTCGTCGCATGGAGAATATCAAGTCGATAGTCAATTTCACGCCAGGTAGCTGCAAGCATGTCGGCATCCACAGAGGCTATTGCGGTTGTAATTCTGGCTTTTAAGTCATCGATGTTAGACACTCTCATCCTGTAAACATTGAGAATTTAATAACTTTTTCTTTTGGGGATTTGTAAAGGACAATGTTTACAGGACCCATTTTGATGTTTAATAACTTATAAAATAACGAAGATAGATTAAAATTAATAACATAAATGGTTAGATAGACTCAAAAAGTTTCATGACCCTTGTCAATGAACTTCCACGTGTGCCTCCTTCGTCGCACGGAGAATATCAAGTCGATAGTCAATTTCACGCCAGGTAGCTGCAAGCATGTCGGCATCCACAGAAGCTATTGCGGTTGTAATTCTGGCTTTAAAGTCATCGATGTTAGACACTCTCATCCTGTAAACATTGAGAATTTAATAACTTTTTCTTTTGGGGATTTGTAAAGGACAATGTTTACAGGACCCATTTTGATGTTTAATAACTTATAAAATAACGAAGATAGATTAAAATTAATAACATAAATGGTTAGATAGACTCAAAAAGTTTCATGACCCTTGTCAATGAACTTCCACGTGTGCCTCCTTCGTCGCACGGAGAATATCAAGTCGATAGTCAATTTCACGCCAGGTAGCTGCAAGCATGTCGGCATCCACAGAAGCTATTGCGGTTGTAATTCTGGCTTTTAAGTCATCGATGTTAGACACTCTCCTCCTGTAAACATTGAGAATTTAATAACTTTTTCTTTTGGGGATTTGTAAAGGACAATGTTTACAGGACCCATTTTGATGTTTAATAACTTATAAAATAACGAAGATAGATTAAAATTAATAACATAAATGGTTAGATAGACTCAAAAAGTTTCATGACCCTTGTCAATGAACTTCCACGTGTGCCTCCTTCGTCGCATGGAGAATATCAAGTCGATAGTCAATTTCACGCCAGGTAGCTGCAAGCATGTCGGCATCCACAGAGGCTATTGCGGTTGTAATTCTGGCTTTTAAGTCATCGATGTTAGACACTCTCCTCCTGTAAACATTGAGAATTTAATAACTTTTTCTTTTGGGGATTTGTAAAGGACAATGTTTACAGGACCCATTTTGATGTTTAATAACTTATAAAATAACGAAGATAGATTAAAATTAATAACATAAATGGTTAGATAGACTCAAAAAGTTTCATGACCCTTGTCAATGAACTTCCACGTGTGCCTCCTTCGTCGCACGGAGAATATCAAGTCGATAGTCAATTTCACGCCAGGTAGCTGCAAGCATGTCGGCATCCACAGAAGCTATTGCGGTTGTAATTCTGGCTTTTAAGTCATCGATGTTAGACACTCTCCTCCTGTAAACATTGAGAATTTAATAACTTTTTCTTTTGGGGATTTGTAAAGGACAATGTTTACAGGACCCAGATTGATGTTTAATAACTCATAAAATAATGAAGATAGATTAAAATTAATAACATAAATGGTTAGATAGACTCAAAAAGTTTCATGACCCTAGTCAATGAACTTCCACGTGTGCCTCCTTCGTCGCATGGAGAATATCAAGTCGATAGTCAATTTCACGCCAGGTAGCTGCAAGCATGTCGGCATCCACAGAGGCTATTGCGGTTGTAATTCTGGCTTTTAAGTCATCGATGTTAGACACTCTCCTCCTGTAAACATTGAGAATTTAATAACTTTTTCTTTTGGGGATTTGTAAAGGACAATGTTTACAGGACCCATTTTGATGTTTAATAACTTATAAAATAACGAAGATAGATTAAAATTAATAACATAAATGGTTAGATAGACTCAAAAAGTTTCATGACCCTTGTCAATGAACTTCCACGTGTGCCTCCTTCGTCGTACGGAGAATATCAAGTCGATAGTCAATTTCACGCCAGGTAGCTGCAAGCATGTCGGCATCCACAGAGGCTATTTCGGTTGTAATTCTGGCTTTTAAGTCATCAATGTTAGACACTCTCCTCCTGTAAACATTGAGAATTTAATAACTTTTTCTTTTGGGGATTTGTAAAGGACAATGTTTACAGGACCCATTTTGATGTTTAATAACTTATAAAATAACGAAGATAGATTAAAATTAATAACATAAATGGTTAGATAGACTCAAAAAGTTTCATGACCCTTGTCAATGAACTTCCACGTGTGCCTCCTTCGTCGCACGGAGAATATCAAGTCGATAGTCAATTTCACGCCAGGTAGCTGCAAGCATGTCGGCATCCACAGAAGCTATTGCGGTTGTAATTCTGGCTTTTAAGTCATCGATGTTAGACACTCTCCTCCTGTAAACATTGAGAATTTAATAACTTTTTCTTTTGGGGATTTGTAAAGGACAATGTTTACAGGACCCATTTTGATGTTTAATAACTTATAAAATAACGAAGATAGATTAAAATTAATAACATAAATGGTTAGATAGACTCAAAAAGTTTCATGACCCTTGTCAATGAACTTCCACGTGTGCCTCCTTCGTCGCACGGAGAATATCAAGTCGATAGTCAATTTCACGCCAGGTAGCTGCAAGCATGTCGGCATCCACAGAAGCTATTGCGGTTGTAATTCTGGCTTTTAAGTCATCGATGTTAGACACTCTCATCCTGTAAACATTGAGAATTTAATAACTTTTTCTTTTGGGGATTTGTAAAGGACAATGTTTACAGGACCCATTTTGATGTTTAATAACTTATAAAATAACGAAGATAGATTAAAATTAATAACATAAATGGTTAGATAGACTCAAAAAGTTTCATGACCCTTGTCAATGAACTTCCACGTGTGCCTCCTTCGTCGCACGGAGAATATCAAGTCGATAGTCAATTTCACGCCAGGTAGCTGCAAGCATGTCGGCATCCACAGAAGCTATTGCGGTTGTAATTCTGGCTTTTAAGTCATCGATGTTAGACACTCTCCTCCTGTAAACATTGAGAATTTAATAACTTTTTCTTTTGGGGATTTGTAAAGGACAATGTTTACAGGACCCATTTTGATGTTTAATAACTTATAAAATAACGAAGATAGATTAAAATTAATAACATAAATGGTTAGATAGACTCAAAAAGTTTCATGACCCTTGTCAATGAACTTCCACGTGTGCCTCTTTCGTCGCATGGAGAATATCAAGTCGATAGTCAATTTCACGCCAGGTAGCTGCAAGCATGTCGGCATCCACAGAGGCTATTGCGGTTGTAATTCTGGCTTTTAAGTCATCGATGTTAGACACTCTCCTCCTGTAAACATTGAGAATTTAATAACTTTTTCTTTTGGGGATTTGTAAAGGACAATGTTTACAGGACCCATTTTGATGTTTAATAACTTATAAAATAACGAAGATAGATTAAAATTAATAACATAAATGGTTAGGTAGACTCAAAAAGTTTCATGACCCTTGTCAATGAACTTCCACGTGTGCCTCCTTCGTCGCACGGAGAATATCAAGTCGATAGTCAATTTCACGCCAGGTAGCTGCAAGCATGTCGGCATCCACAGAAGCTATTGCGGTTGTAATTCTGGCTTTTAAGTCATCGATGTTAGACACTCTCCTCCTGTAAACATTGAGAATTTAATAACTTTTTCTTTTGGGGATTTGTAAAGGACAATGTTTACAGGACCCAGATTGATGTTTAATAACTCATAAAATAATGAAGATAGATTAAAATTAATAACATAAATGGTTAGATAGACTCAAAAAGTTTCATGACCCTAGTCAATGAACTTCCACGTGTGCCTCCTTCGTCGCATGGAGAATATCAAGTCGATAGTCAATTTCACGCCAGGTAGCTGCAAGCATGTCGGCATCCACAGAGGCTATTGCGGTTGTAATTCTGGCTTTTAAGTCATCGATGTTAGACACTCTCCTCCTGTAAACATTGAGAATTTAATAACTTTTTCTTTTGGGGATTTGTAAAGGACAATGTTTACAGGACCCATTTTGATGTTTAATAACTTATAAAATAACGAAGATAGATTAAAATTAATAACATAAATGGTTAGATAGACTCAAAAAGTTTCATGACCCTTGTCAATGAACTTCCACGTGTGCCTCCTTCGTCGCACGGAGAATATCAAGTCGATAGTCAATTTCACGCCAGGTAGCTGCAAGCATGTCGGCATCCACAGAGGCTATTGCGGTTGTAATTCTGGCTTTTAAGTCATCAATGTTAGACACTCTCCTCCTGTAAACATTGAGAATTTAATAACTTTTTCTTTTGGGGATTTGTAAAGGACAATGTTTACAGGACCCATTTTGATGTTTAATAACTTATAAAATAACGAAGATAGATTAAAATTAATAACATAAATGGTTAGATAGACTCAAAAAGTTTCATGACCCTTGTCAATGAACTTCCACGTGTGCCTCCTTCGTCGTACGGAGAATATCAAGTCGATAGTCAATTTCACGCCAGGTAGCTGCAAGCATGTCGGCATCCACAGAGGCTATTTCGGTTGTAATTCTGGCTTTTAAGTCATCAATGTTAGACACTCTCCTCCTGTAAACATTGAGAATTTAATAACTTTTTCTTTTGGGGATTTGTAAAGGACAATGTTTACAGGACCCATTTTGATGTTTAATAACTTATAAAATAACGAAGATAGATTAAAATTAATAACATAAATGGTTAGATAGACTCAAAAAGTTTCATGACCCTTGTCAATGAACTTCCACGTGTGCCTCCTTCGTCGCACGGAGAATATCAAGTCGATAGTCAATTTCACGCCAGGTAGCTGCAAGCATGTCGGCATCCACAGAAGCTATTGCGGTTGTAATTCTGGCTTTTAAGTCATCGATGTTAGACACTCTCCTCCTGTAAACATTGAGAATTTAATAACTTTTTCTTTTGGGGATTTGTAAAGGACAATGTTTACAGGACCCAGATTGATGTTTAATAACTCATAAAATAATGAAGATAGATTAAAATTAATAACATAAATGGTTAGATAGACTCAAAAAGTTTCATGACCCTAGTCAATGAACTTCCACGTGTGCCTCCTTCGTCGCATGGAGAATATCAAGTCGATAGTCAATTTCACGCCAGGTAGCTGCAAGCATGTCGGCATCCACAGAGGCTATTGCGGTTGTAATTCTGGCTTTTAAGTCATCGATGTTAGACACTCTCCTCCTGTAAACATTGAGAATTTAATAACTTTTTCTTTTGGGGATTTGTAAAGGACAATGTTTACAGGACCCATTTTGATGTTTAATAACTTATAAAATAACGAAGATAGATTAAAATTAATAACATAAATGGTTAGATAGACTCAAAAAGTTTCATGACCCTTGTCAATGAACTTCCACGTGTGCCTCCTTCGTCGCACGGAGAATATCAAGTCGATAGTCAATTTCACGCCAGGTAGCTGCAAGCATGTCGGCATCCACAGAGGCTATTGCGGTTGTAATTCTGGCTTTTAAGTCATCAATGTTAGACACTCTCCTCCTGTAAACATTGAGAATTTAATAACTTTTTCTTTTGGGGATTTGTAAAGGACAATGTTTACAGGACCCATTTTGATGTTTAATAACTTATAAAATAACGAAGATAGATTAAAATTAATAACATAAATGGTTAGATAGACTCAAAAAGTTTCATGACCCTTGTCAATGAACTTCCACGTGTGCCTCCTTCGTCGCACGGAGAATATCAAGTCGATAGTCAATTTCACGCCAGGTAGCTGCAAGCATGTCGGCATCCACAGAAGCTATTGCGGTTGTAATTCTGGCTTTTAAGTCATCGATGTCAGACACTCTCATCCTGTAAACATTGAGAATTTAATAACTTTTTCTTTTGGGGATTTGTAAAGGACAATGTTTACAGGACCCATTTTGATGTTTAATAACTTATAAAATAACGAAGATAGATTAAAATTAATAACATAAATGGTTAGATAGACTCAAAAAGTTTCATGACCCTTGTCAATGAACTTCCACGTGTGCCTCCTTCGTCGCACGGAGAATATCAAGTCGATAGTCAATTTCACGCCAGGTAGCTGCAAGCATGTCGGCATCCACAGAGGCTATTGCGGTTGTAATTCTGGCTTTTAAGTCATCAATGTTAGACACTCTCCTCCTGTAAACATTGAGAATTTAATAACTTTTTCTTTTGGGGATTTGTAAAGGACAATGTTTACAGGACCCATTTTGATGTTTAATAACTTATAAAATAACGAAGATAGATTAAAATTAATAACATAAATGGTTAGATAGACTCAAAAAGTTTCATGACCCTTGTCAATGAACTTCCACGTGTATCTCCTTCGTCGCATGGAGAATATCAAGTCGATAGTCAATTTCACGCCAGGTAGCTGCAAGCATGTCGGCATCCACAGAAGCTATTGCGGTTGTAATTCTGGCTTTTAAGTCATCGATGTCAGACACTCTCATCCTGTAAACATTGAGAATTTAATAACTTTTTCTTTTGGGGATTTGTAAAGGACAATGTTTACAGGACCCATTTTGATGTTTATTAACTTATAAAATAACGAAGATAGATTAAAATTAATAACATAAATGGTTAGATAGACTCAAAAAGTTTCATGACCCTAGTCAATGAACTTCCACGTGTGCCTCCTTCGTCGCACGGAGAATATCAAGTCGATAGTCAATTTCACGCCAGGTAGCTGCAAGCATGTCGGCATCCACAGAGGCTATTGCGGTTGTAATTCTGGCTTTTAAGTCATCAATGTTAGACACTCTCCTCCTGTAAACATTGAGAATTTAATAACTTTTTCTTTTGGGGATTTGTAAAGGACAATGTTTACAGGACCCATTTTGATGTTTAATAACTTATAAAATAACGAAGATAGATTAAAATTAATAACATAAATGGTTAGATAGACTCAAAAAGTTTCATGACCCTAGTCAATGAACTTCCACGTCTGCCTCCTTCGTCGCATGGAGAATATCAAGTCGATAGTCAATTTCACGCCAGGTAGCTGCAAGCATGTCGGCATCCACAGAGGCTATTGCGGTTGTAATTCTGGCTTTTAAGTCATCGATGTTAGACACTCTCCTCCTGTAAACATTGAGAATTTAATAACTTTTTCTTTTGGGGATTTGTAAAGGACAATGTTTACAGGACCCATTTTGATGTTTAATAACTTATAAAATAACGAAGATAGATTAAAATTAATAACATAAATGGTTAGATAGACTCAAAAAGTTTCATGACCCTAGTCAATGAACTTCCACTCGTGCCTCCTTCGTCGCATGGAGAATATCAAGTCGATAGTCAATTTCACGCCAGGTAGCTGCAAGCATGTCGGCATCCACAGAGGCTATTGCGGTTGTAATTCTGGCTTTTAAGTCATCGATGTTAGACACTCTCATCCTGTAAACATTGAGAATTTAATAACTTTTTCTTTTGGGGATTTGTAAAGGACAATGTTTACAGGACCCATTTTGATGTTTAATAACTTATAAAATAACGAAGATAGATTAAAATTAATAACATAAATGGTTAGATAGACTCAAAAAGTTTCATGACCCTTGTCAATGAACTTCCACGTGTGCCTCCTTCGTCGCACGGAGAATATCAAGTCGATAGTCAATTTCACGCCAGGTAGCTGCAAGCATGTCGGCATCCACAGAAGCTATTGCGGTTGTAATTCTGGCTTTTAAGTCATCGATGTTAGACACTCTCATCCTGTAAACATTGAGAATTTAATAACTTTTTCTTTTGGGGATTTGTAAAGGACAATGTTTACAGGACCCATTTTGATGTTTAATAACTTATAAAATAACGAAGATAGATTAAAATTAATAACATAAATGGTTAGATAGACTCAAAAAGTTTCATGACCCTTGTCAATGAACTTCCACGTGTGCCTCCTTCGTCGCACGGAGAATATCAAGTCGATAGTCAATTTCACGCCAGGTAGCTGCAAGCATGTCGGCATCCACAGAAGCTATTGCGGTTGTAATTCTGGCTTTTAAGTCATCGATGTTAGACACTCTCCTCCTGTAAACATTGAGAATTTAATAACTTTTTCTTTTGGGGATTTGTAAAGGACAATGTTTACAGGACCCATTTTGATGTTTAATAACTTATAAAATAACGAAGATAGATTAAAATTAATAACATAAATGGTTAGATAGACTCAAAAAGTTTCATGACCCTTGTCAATGAACTTCCACGTGTGCCTCCTTCGTCGCATGGAGAATATCAAGTCGATAGTCAATTTCACGCCAGGTAGCTGCAAGCATGTCGGCATCCACAGAGGCTATTGCGGTTGTAATTCTGGCTTTTAAGTCATCGATGTTAGACACTCTCCTCCTGTAAACATTGAGAATTTAATAACTTTTTCTTTTGGGGATTTGTAAAGGACAATGTTTACAGGACCCAGATTGATGTTTAATAACTCATAAAATAATGAAGATAGATTAAAATTAATAACATAAATGGTTAGATAGACTCAAAAAGTTTCATGACCCTAGTCAATGAACTTCCACGTGTGCCTCCTTCGTCGCATGGAGAATATCAAGTCGATAGTCAATTTCACGCCAGGTAGCTGCAAGCATGTCGGCATCCACAGAGGCTATTGCGGTTGTAATTCTGGCTTTTAAGTCATCGATGTTAGACACTCTCCTCCTGTAAACATTGAGAATTTAATAACTTTTTCTTTTGGGGATTTGTAAAGGACAATGTTTACAGGACCCATTTTGATGTTTAATAACTTATAAAATAACGAAGATAGATTAAAATTAATAACATAAATGGTTAGATAGACTCAAAAAGTTTCATGACCCTTGTCAATGAACTTCCACGTGTGCCTCCTTCGTCGCACGGAGAATATCAAGTCGATAGTCAATTTCACGCCAGGTAGCTGCAAGCATGTCGGCATCCACAGAGGCTATTGCGGTTGTAATTCTGGCTTTTAAGTCATCAATGTTAGACACTCTCCTCCTGTAAACATTGAGAATTTAATAACTTTTTCTTTTGGGGATTTGTAAAGGACAATGTTTACAGGACCCATTTTGATGTTTAATAACTTATAAAATAACGAAGATAGATTAAAATTAATAACATAAATGGTTAGATAGACTCAAAAAGTTTCATGACCCTTGTCAATGAACTTCCACGTGTGCCTCCTTCGTCGCACGGAGAATATCAAGTCGATAGTCAATTTCACGCCAGGTAGCTGCAAGCATGTCGGCATCCACAGAAGCTATTGCGGTTGTAATTCTGGCTTTTAAGTCATCGATGTCAGACACTCTCATCCTGTAAACATTGAGAATTTAATAACTTTTTCTTTTGGGGATTTGTAAAGGACAATGTTTACAGGACCCATTTTGATGTTTAATAACTTATAAAATAACGAAGATAGATTAAAATTAATAACATAAATGGTTAGATAGACTCAAAAAGTTTCATGACCCTAGTCAATGAACTTCCACGTGTGCCTCCTTCGTCGCACGGAGAATATCAAGTCGATAGTCAATTTCACGCCAGGTAGCTGCAAGCATGTCGGCATCCACAGAGGCTATTGCGGTTGTAATTCTGGCTTTTAAGTCATCAATGTTAGACACTCTCCTCCTGTAAACATTGAGAATTTAATAACTTTTTCTTTTGGGGATTTGTAAAGGACAATGTTTACAGGACCCATTTTGATGTTTAATAACTTATAAAATAACGAAGATAGATTAAAATTAATAACATAAATGGTTAGATAGACTCAAAAAGTTTCATGACCCTTGTCAATGAACTTCCACGTGTGCCTCCTTCGTCGCACGGAGAATATCAAGTCGATAGTCAATTTCACGCCAGGTAGCTGCAAGCATGTCGGCATCCACAGAGGCTATTGCGGTTGTAATTCTGGCTTTTAAGTCATCAATGTTAGACACTCTCCTCCTGTAAACATTGAGAATTTAATAACTTTTTCTTTTGGGGATTTGTAAAGGACAATGTTTACAGGACCCATTTTGATGTTTAATAACTTATAAAATAACGAAGATAGATTAAAATTAATAACATAAATGGTTAGATAGACTCAAAAAGTTTCATGACCCTTGTCAATGAACTTCCACGTGTATCTCCTTCGTCGCATGGAGAATATCAAGTCGATAGTCAATTTCACGCCAGGTAGCTGCAAGCATGTCGGCATCCACAGAAGCTATTGCGGTTGTAATTCTGGCTTTTAAGTCATCGATGTTAGACACTCTCATCCTGTAAACATTGAGAATTTAATAACTTTTTCTTTTGGTGATTTGTAAAGGACAATGTTTACAGGACCCATTTTGATGTTTAATAACTTATAAAATAACGAAGATAGATTAAAATTAATAACATAAATGGTTAGATAGACTCAAAAAGTTTCATGACCCTAGTCAATGAACTTCCACGTCTGCCTCCTTCGTCGCATGGAGAATATCAAGTCGATAGTCAATTTCACGCCAGGTAGCTGCAAGCATGTCGGCATCCACAGAGGCTATTGCGGTTGTAATTCTGGCTTTTAAGTCATCGATGTTAGACACTCTCATCCTGTAAACATTGAGAATTTAATAACTTTTTCTTTTGGGGATTTGTAAAGGACAATGTTTACAGGACCCATTTTGATGTTTAATAACTTATAAAATAACGAAGATAGATTAAAATTAATAACATAAATGGTTAGATAGACTCAAAAAGTTTCATGACCCTTGTCAATGAACTTCCACGTGTGCCTCCTTCGTCGCACGGAGAATATCAAGTCGATAGTCAATTTCACGCCAGGTAGCTGCAAGCATGTCGGCATCCACAGAGGCTATTGCGGTTGTAATTCTGGCTTTTAAGTCATCAATGTTAGACACTCTCCTCCTGTAAACATTGAGAATTTAATAACTTTTTCTTTTGGGGATTTGTAAAGGACAATGTTTACAGGACCCATTTTGATGTTTAATAACTTATAAAATAACGAAGATAGATTAAAATTAATAACATAAATGGTTAGATAGACTCAAAAAGTTTCATGACCCTTGTCAATGAACTTCCACGTGTGCCTCCTTCGTCGCATGGAGAATATCAAGTCGATAGTCAATTTCACGCCAGGTAGCTGCAAGCATGTCGGCATCCACAGAGGCTATTGCGGTTGTAATTCTGGCTTTTAAGTCATCAATGTTAGACACTCTCCTCCTGTAAACATTGAGAATTTAATAACTTTTTATTTTGGGGATTTGTAAAGGACAATGTTTACAGGAGGAGAGTGTCGAACATTGATGACTTAAATGCCAGGTAGCTGCAAGCATGTCGGCATCCACAGAGGCTATTGCGGTTGTAATTCTGGCTTTTAAGTCATCAATGTTAGACACTCTCCTCCTGTAAACATTGAGAATTTAATAACTTTTTCTTTTGGGGATTTGTAAAGGACAATGTTTACAGGAGGAGAGTGTCGAACATTGATGACTTAAATGCCAGGTAGCTGCAAGCATGTCGGCATCCACAGAGGCTATTGCGGTTGTAATTCTGGCTTTTAAGTCATCAATGTTAGACACTCTCCTCCTGTAAACATTGAGAATTTAATAACTTTTTCTTTTGGGGATTTGTAAAGGACAATGTTTACAGGACCCATTTTGATGTTTAATAACTTATAAAATAACGAAGATAGATTAAAATTAATAACATAAATGGTTAGATAGACTCAAAAAGTTTCATGACCCTTGTCAATGAACTTCCACGTGTGCCTCCTTCGTCGCATGGAGAATATCAAGTCGATAGTCAATTTCACGCCAGGTAGCTGCAAGCATGTCGGCATCCACAGAGGCTATTGCGGTTGTAATTCTGGCTTTTAAGTCATCAATGTTAGACACTCTCCTCCTGTAAACATTGAGAATTTAATAACTTTTTCTTTTGGGGATTTGTAAAGGACAATGTTTACAGGACCCATTTTGATGTTTAATAACTTATAAAATAATGAAGATAGATTAAAATTAATAACATAAATGGTTAGATAGACTCAAAAAGTTTCACGACCCTTGTCAATGAACTTCCACGTGTGCCCCCTTCGTCGCATGGATAATATCAAGTCGATAGTCAATTTCACGCCAGGTAGCTGCAAGCATGTCGGCATCCACAGAGGATATTGCGGTTGTAATTCTGGCTTTTAAGTCATCAATGTTAGACACTCTCCTCCTGTAAACATTGAGAATTTAATAACTTTTTCTTTTGGGGATTTGTAAAGAACAATGTTTACAGGAGGAGAGTGTCGAACATTGATGACTTAAATGCCAGGTAGCTGCAAGCATGTCGGCATCCACAGAGGCTATTGCGGTTGTAATTCTGGCTTTTAAGTCATCAATGTTAGACACTCTCCTCCTGTAAACATTGAGAATTTAATAACTTTTTCTTTTGGGGATTTGTAAAGGACAATGTTTACAGGAGGAGAGCGTCGAACATTGATGACTTAAATGCCAGGTAGCTGCAAGCATGTCGGAATCCACAGAGGCTATTGCGGTTGTAATTCTGGCTTTTAAGTCATCAATGTTAGACACTCTCCTCCTGTAAACATTGAGAATCTAATAACTTTTTCTTTTGGGGATTTGTAAAGGACAATGTTTACAGGACCCATTTTGATGTTTAATAACTTATAAAATAACGAAGATAGATTAAAATTAATAACATAAATGGTTAGATAGACTCAAAAAGTTTCATGACCCTTGTCAATGAACTTCCACGTGTGCCTCCTTCGTCGCATGGAGAATATCAAATCGATAGTCAATTTCACGCCAGGTAGCTGCAAGCATGTCGGCATCCACAGAGGCTATTGCGGTTGTAATTCTGGCTTTTAAGTCATCAATGTTAGACACTCTCCTCCTGTAAACATTGAGAATTTAATAACTTTTTCTTTTGGGGATTTGTAAAGGACAATGTTTACAGGAGGAGAGTGTCGAACATTGATGACTTAAATGCCAGAATTACAACAGCAATAGTCTCTGTGGATGCCGACATGCTTGCAGCTACCTGGCGTGAAATTGACTATCGACTTGATATTCTCCATGCGACGAAGGGGGCACACGTGGAAGTTCATTGACAAGGGTCATGAAACTTTTTGAGTCTATCTAACCATTTATGTTATTAATTTTAATCTATCTTCATTATTTTATAAGTTATTAAACATCAAAATGGGTCCTGTAAACATTGTCCTTTACAAATCCCCAAAAGAAAAAGTTATTAAATTCTCAATGTTTACAGGAGGAGAGTGTCTAACATTGATGACTTAAAAGCCAGAATTACAACCGCAATAGCCTCTGTGGATGCCGACATGCTTGCAGCTACCTGGCGTGAAATTGACTATCGACTTGATATTCTCCATGCGACGAAGGAGGCACACGTGGAAGTTCATTGACAAGGGTCATGAAACTTTTTGAGTCTATCTAACCATTTATGTTATTAATTTTAATCTATCTTCGTTATTTTATAAGTTATTAAACATCAAAATGGGTCCTGTAAACATTGTCCTTTACAAATCCCCAAAAGAAAAAGTTATTAAATTCTCAATGTTTACAGAAGGAGAGTGTCTAACATTGATGACTTAAAAGCCAGAATTACAACCGCAATAGCCTCTGTGGATGCCGACATGCTTGCAGCTACCTGGCATTTAAGTCATCAATGTTCGACACTCTCCTCCTGTAAACATTGTCCTTTACAAATCCCCAAAAGAAAAAGTTATTAAATTCTCAATGTTTACAGGAGGAGAGTGTCTAACATTGATGACTTAAAAGCCAGAATTACAACCGCAATAGCCTCTGTGGATGCCGACATGCTTGCAGCTACCTGGCGTGAAATTGACTATCGACTTGATATTCTCCATGCGACGAAGGAGGCACACGTGGAAGTTCATTGACAAGGGTCATGAAACTTTTTGAGTCTATCTAACCATTTATGTTATTAATTTTAATCTATCTTCGTTATTTTATAAGTTATTAAACATCAAAATGGGTCCTGTAAACATTGTCCTTTACAAATCCACAAAAGAAAAAGTTATTAAATTCTCAATGTTTACAGGAGGAGAGTGTCTAACATTGATGACTTAAAAGCCAGAATTACAACCGCAATAGCCTCTGTGGATGCCGACATGCTTGCAGCTACCTGGCATTTAAGTCATCAATGTTCGACACTCTCCTCCTGTAAACATTGTCCTTTACAAATCCCCAAAAGAAAAAGTTATTAAATTCTCAATGTTTACAGGAGGAGAGTGTCTAACATTGATGACTTAAAAGCCAGAATTACAACCGCAATAGCCTCTTTGGATGCCGACATGCTTGCAGCTACCTGGCATTTAAGTCATCAATGTTCGACACTCTCCTCCTGTAAACATTGTCCTTTACAAATCCCCAAAAGAAAAAGTTATTAAATTCTCAATGTTTACAGGAGGAGAGTGTCTAACATTGATGACTTAAAAGCCAGAATTACAACCGCAATAGCCTCTGTGGATGCCGACATGCTTGCAGCTACCTGGCGTGAAATTGACTATCGACTTGATATTCTCCATGCGACGAAGGGGGCACACGTGGAAGTTCATTGACAAGGGTCGTGAAACTTTTTGAGTCTATCTAACCATTTATGTTATTAATTTTAATCTATCTTCATTATTTTATAAGTTATTAAACATCAAAATGGGTCCTGTAAACATTGTCCTTTACAAATCCCCAAAAGAAAAAGTTATTAAATTCTCAATGTTTACAGGAGGAGAGTGTCTAACATTGATGACTTAAAAGCCAGAATTACAACCGCAATAGCCTCTGTGGATGCCGACATGCTTGCAGCTACCTGGCGTGAAATTGACTATCGACTTGATATTCTCCATGCGACGAAGGAGGCACACGTGGAAGTTCATTGACAAGGGTCATGAAACTTTTTGAGTCTATCTAACCATTTATGTTATTAATTTTAATCTATCTTCGTTATTTTATAAGTTATTAAACATCAAAATGGGTCCTGTAAACATTGTCCTTTACAAATCCCCAAAAGAAAAAGTTATTAAATTCTCAATGTTTACAGGAGGAGAGTGTCTAACATTGATGACTTAAAAGCCAGAATTACAACCGCAATAGCCACTGTGGATGCCGACATGCTTGCAGCTACCTGGCATTTAAGTCATCAATGTTCGACACTCTCCTCCTGTAAACATTGTCCTTTACAAATCCCCAAAAGAAAAAGTTATTAAATTCTCAATGTTTACAGGAGGAGAGTGTCTAACATTGATGACTTAAAAGCCAGAATTACAACCGCAATAGCCTCTGTGGATGCCGACATGCTTGCAGCTACCTGGCGTGAAATTGACTATCGACTTGATATTCTCCATGCGACGA
This sequence comes from Maratus speciosus, assembly GCA_963932465.1. Classification (NCBI taxonomy): domain Eukaryota; kingdom Metazoa; phylum Arthropoda; class Arachnida; order Araneae; family Salticidae; genus Maratus; species Maratus speciosus. Next base: position 47,704 of record CAWVRF010000464.1, read on the forward strand.
AGGAGGCACACGTGGAAGTTCATTGACAAGGGTCATGAAACTTTTTGAGTCTATCTAACCATTTATGTTATTAATTTTAATCTATCTTCGTTATTTTATAAGTTATTAAACATCAAAATGGGTCCTGTAAACATTGTCCTTTACAAATCCCCAAAAGAAAAAGTTATTAAATTCTCAATGTTTACAGGATGAGAGTGTCTAACATCGATGACTTAAAAGCCAGAATTACAACCGCAATAGCTTCTGTGGATGCCGACATGCTTGCAGCTACCTGGCGTGAAATTGACTATCGACTTGATATTATCCGTGCGACGAAGGAGGCACACGTGGAAGTTCATTGACAAGGGTCATGAAACTTTTTGAGTCTATCTAACCATTTATGTTATTAATTTTAATCTATCTTCGTTATTTTATAAGTTATTAAACATCAAAATGGGTCCTGTAAACATTGTCCTTTACAAATCCCCAAAAGAAAAAGTTATTAAATTCTCAATGTTTACAGGAGGAGAGTGTCTAACATTGATGACTTAAAAGCCAGAATTACAACCGCAATAGCCTCTGTGGATGCCGACATGCTTGCATCTACCTGGCGTGAAATTGACTATCGACTTGATATTCTCCATGTGACGAAGGAGGCACACGTGGAAGTTCATTGACAAGGGTCATGAAACTTTTTGAGTCTATCTAACCATTTATGTTATTAATTTTAATCTATCTTCGTTATTTTATAAGTTATTAAACATCAAAATGGGTCCTGTAAACATTGTCCTTTACAAATCCCCAAAAGAAAAAGTTATTAAATTCTCAATGTTTACAGGATGAGAGTGTCTAACATCGATGACTTAAAAGCTAGAATTACAACCGCAATAGCTTCTGTGGATGCCGACATGCTTGCAGCTACCTGGCGTGAAATTGACTATCGACTTGATATTCTCCGTGCGACGAAGGAGGCACACGTGGAAGTTCATTGACAAGGGTCATGAAACTTTTTGAGTCTATCTAACCATTTATGTTACTAATTTTAATCTATCTTCATTATTTTATGAGTTATTGAACATCAAAATGGGTCCGGGACTTTATAAACATTTAAATACGCAATTAAGTTTCTTATATCAGTTTGAAAAATCATCTTCTTTTAGGAAAAAAGAAAAATACAGAGAATACATTAAAATATTGCCCTTTTACTGGGAGGACAAGGGCTATTTATAAGTGTTAAGCCTACTTAATAAGCAACTTAAAAAGAAGAAACTTCTATTTTTCGCAGTTATATGTGTGTGTGGCCTGTATATGCATATATTTTCGCGATTTTCTCAAACGCCACTGAACGCATTTGGATGTACCTTTTACATTACAATATCGTAAAGAACGTTATCTAACATGATTTATTTTATCGTATATAGTTTTTCTACAGTCCTGCGTCAAATTCTTCATCACATTATTGTCAACTGCTTTTAAAATTTGAGAGGTGAGCAATAGATTGACTTTGCAATTCGAGACAGTGGATGCCACAAATAAAATTTAATTGGCCGAAAGAATTGTAAATAAAAATTTTGCTCTGAGTAAATAGAATGCCATTATAAATAAATTAATCAAATTTAAAAAATCAAAAAACCCCACTGCGTAAAAAGCGAACTAATTAATTATTTCTCATCAATGTTAAACTATTTTTTATATTACTTACCTATTTTTTTTTATTTACTTGTATTGATGACTTTTAAGTTGTGTTTAATTGTTAGTTCCTATCTATAAACACTGTTGTTTTAGGCCTATAGATGTCTATGAAGGTTAGAGTTGCAGTAAAGCTAGAGATCCTACCTACACAACTTCCAGGTTGTATAATATTTAAACGGACTGTAAAATAATCAATGAAACATCGTCTTCATTTTGAAAGACCTTTCCAACGATATGCCACTCAATAGGGTGCGCATTTTTTTTTTTTTTTCGTGTCTACCGCCATTTTGTATTTTACGTCCGTTATTTTGAACTTATAAAAACAAAACCTAGCCTTTAACCATCGCACGGTTAAGACGAATCGATAGAGACCTCATTCATTAAAATCCATCCAGTCGTTGGAATGTTTCGAGGGTATAAAGAAATCCACATACCCAGATACGCGTGAAACACAGAACCATTTTTGGCAGTGGGGTAATAAGAAAGTGGCGACATTTGTCATTTGATTTTTTGAGATAATTTGGGATGAAGTTAGCGATTAGCATCGACATCGCCTTTAGTATGTATAAGGTAGCGGTGTTATACATGGTATAAAATTTTATTGGTGGAGAGAACTATCAAGAGATAATGGGCTTGGCGAGGGAAGAAAATTTTTCATGTGCGACTTATTTACTTTTTCATATACACAAGCATTTATTTCAATAGTGACACAATTTATTTAAAAGAAACATGCCATTTATTTATTTTTATATACAAACATAAGTCAGTTGTAAAGAAAAAAATATACTAATAATGTATATAAATAAACTGTTTTTATATTTATATACACTGTAAAAAAAAACAGAACAAACTCGAAAGTCAGAACAAACTCGATCACAGTGAATATGCTGTATCTTTCTTTGGTTTCCTGACTATATTAACATGGAAAATACAGTAGTTGCGTAAAATTAACAGCACAATGTGCTGGCAATTTGGACGCATTTTTTTACAACACAAACTGCTGGCGTCCAAATTGCCAGCACATTGTGCTGTTAATTTTACGCAACTGCTGTACTTTCCATGTTAATATAGTCAGAAAACCAAAGAAAGATACAACACATTCACTGTGATCGAGTTTGTGCGCAAGATGAACAGTACTTTGTACTGTAAAAATGTTTTTTTTTTTTTTTTTTTTTTTTTTTTAACGGTGTAAACGTATATATAAACAAGCATAAAAGTTTAACAGGTTAGTTTTCATAGCCGTTTATATCCTGCGGCAATAAATCCCACTTTCTGATGCTCGAATTGCGCAAAGCTTAAAAAAAAAAAAAAAAAAAAAAAAACATGCAAAAGCCCCTATATTGGAAAAGTACCTAAAATGCATACTTACATTTAAAAAATCAAAATATGACTTTTAAAAAATATAATCATGCCATCGTTCCAATACTTTTGCATTTTTTTATTAACATTGCTAAAGTACCTTTCTATATACTAAAAAATATACTTTTTTAAACACATTTGTCAGCCTTCCTGTTTCTTCAAGTCAATTTGAATTAAAAATTTTACTTAATAATTGACACTACATTAATTTTAACACAATTATTCTAATGGGTAAATAAATCGTATCAGATGTAAATTCCCAACTGGGCGAAAAATGTCCGGACCAGGATTCGAACCAGGGATCTCTTGGCTGAAGCCGCCAATGCTCTACCGTCTGAGCTATCCTAGACGAGTCTGGTGGAACTTTTTCATCCAACTAACCTTATTGATTATAGCGTGTGGTCTGAAATCTGGTTCAGCTCAACAACGGAATAAATCGCAGGTAATGGAACTCCAGTTATCGCTGGATACGTAAATATACCAGATTAATTTTAACACATTTATTATGATTGGTAAATAAATCATATCAGATGTAAATTTCCAACTGGGCAAAATATGTCCGGACCAAGATTCGAACCAGGGATCCCTTGGCTGATCGCTGGATGGCAGAAATCGCTGGATGCGTAATTACAGTAGTTTAATTTTAACCAGGGTTGGCACGGTTTAAACCAAGTGGTTTTAACCATGGTTTAAACCAAGTGGTTTTAACCATGGTTTAAACCACGGTTTAAACCAATTGGTTTTTTTGTCAAAAAAACCATTTGGTTTTTTTAGAAAAAATCTAATATAATGTTTTCTCTTTTTTGTAATTTAATTGTTTTAAATTATAGATAGGAGTAATTTCTACTTTTAACCCTTCATCTCAGCAGTCAACATGAGACATAATGAGCCTAGGTCATGTAGAATGAAAATTAGCATGTGCTGATGAACATATCTGGTACCCTAGATTTTTCTTAAAACATGTGAAATTAGAAAAGATAAAATAGATAAATAATATTCAATATTTAGCATAAAATATTTTCATTTAAAAAATGCAGATTATTTACAGCAGTTAATAACAAAATACAATGATTTTACGATTTTGGTTAAGCTGTAAAAGAAAATGGTATTTTTCGGTTAGCCGGGCGCCAGTGTTATGTATATATATTTACATACATATATATATGTAAATATGCATGTATATACATATACACATATTGTATATATACACACATATATATGTATATATAACTCTGGCGCCCGGCTAACCGAAAAGTACCAAGAAAATTTTCTGGATTGGGATTGGGGAAGATTATCCTTAAAGAATTTAAAAGAGTAACTTAAGACATCAAATTGAATAACACAACTTGCAAAAATTGAGTGCTAATTATAGCATTTCAATAGTACCAATCAATCTTTTCTGTTAGTTGCTGTATCTAATGGCCAAAAAAGTTCACTTGTACACTTGGAGTAATCACTCAGAAAACAAAATAACCAGAAGTATTTAGATATTTAAGAAAAAAAAATAATAACCACAGAATAATATATTATATTCATGAACTGCATTTCAAATGTTTAGAGATTGATTATTATATTATTAATCAAAGGATTCTTCATACGATTTTCAAGGTATCAATGTTTCACTGTGTAGAGCAGTTTACTTTGAACATAAGACATGGCTGTTACTAATAATGTTTAAATTAGAAATGATTTCAATTTTCTATATAATTGACTGTAATTATTTAATTTAAATATTTTCAAAAGTTATATTACTTATATAATATCCAAAAATGTCTACTTTATCAACAGATATGCATTTGTATGCAATAGGAAATTATATTTAAAAAAACCCGATTTAAACCAATAAAACCTGGTTTAAACCAAATAAACCGGTTTTTTGGTTTTTACAAAAAAACCCGGTTTTTTTCCAACCCTGATTTTAACACAATTATTCTAATTGGTAAATAAATCATACCAGATGTAAATTCCCAACTGGGCGAAAAATGTACGAACCAGGGATCTTTTGACTTGGTTAAGAGAACCCTGGTCAGCCAAGAGATCCCTGGTTCGAATTCTGGTTCGGACATTTTTCGCCCAATTGGAAATTTACATCTGATATGATTTATTTACCAATTAGAATAATTGTGTTAAAATTAATCCAGTTTAATTACGTATCCAGCGATTTCTGTAGTTCCATTACCTGCAATTTATTTCGTTGTTGAGGTGAACCTGGTTTCAGACCAGATTCTATAGTCATTAAGGTTAGCTGGGTGAAAATGTTCCACCAGATTCGTCCCGGATAGCTCAGGTGGTAGAGCACGGGCGGCTTCAGCCAAGAGATCCATGGTTCGAATCCTGGTGCGGACATTTTTCGCCTCGATGGAAATTTACACCTGATATTAATAATTGACATGAAATAAGTACATCATATATACCAAAAACATTTCAATAAAGACATTTTTTGGATTTATTTGACCTTTGATTTTAGGGGATAGACGACAAAATGTCAGCAGATAATTTTTTAATTTTTTAAAATGCCACAAAAGTCTGAAATGTTTTTCTTAAAGTATTATTACTAATGCTCATAGAGGATAACTTATGATAAACAGTTAATAAATAAACAAACAAAAAAGCATAAATTACAAACATTATTTTCTCAGATAAATAATAAACAATGAATACAAAGATTACACTACAGAAATTTTTTGTTTCAAATTTCTAGGTAAAAATAGCATAAATTACAAATATTTCGTAATGTCAGATAAATAATAAACAATGAATACACTGATAAAACTGCAGAAGTTATTTGCGTGAAATTTCTAGGTAAGTAACGCTATTTCTTGATGTTCCATCTTTCAACGTAAAAATTTCAGTTGCTTTAAGGGTCATTAACATGAAATATTATCCTGTTTTGCTATATAGAGACCCTAGAAGTCGGAGCTAAAAAAAAATCTAACCTATGAAATGTTGTACATCCCAAAATACCATAAATATTTTTTTTACTACCACCATTAATATATTTTTTAATCATAGTTGCCAGTCTTCCTGTTTTCTCAAATCAATTTGAATTATAAATTTTCCTTAATCATTGGTATAAAGTAAATGCACCATAGATACCAGGAACATTTCAAGAAAGAATTTTTTTGGATTCATTTGACCTGTGGTTGTGTGTGTGTGCATGGGGGGGGGGGGGGTTATAACAGATTAGCAGATAATTTTTTAACTTTTTTTAAAAATGCCATAAAAGTCTGAAATCTTTTCCTTAAGGTATTATTAATGATGCTCAGAGAGGATAACTTATGATAAACAGTTAATAAATAATCAAACAAAATAAATATAAATTCCAAACATTATATTTCCAGATAAATAATAAACAATGAATACAAAGATCACGCTGCAGAAATTATTTGCTTCATATTTCCAGGTAAGCAACATAAATTACAAATATTATTTTCTCAGAAAAATAATAAACAATGAATACTCTGATCATACTGCAGAAATTATTTGCTTCAAATTTCTGGGTAAGTAGCGTTATTTCTTAATGTTCGATCATTCAACATAAAAGTTGCAGTTTCTTTAAGGGTCATTAACATGAAAGATTATCATCTTCTGCACTAAAAAATTCCTAGATGTCTGAGCTACAAAAAAATCTAGTATATGAAATGCTGTACATCCCAAAACATCATAAATATTTGTTTACTACCGCCATGAAGAAATTAAATTATCTGTGAAAAAGGGAAGAAAAACAGTTAATGCATATTTCTTCACATTTTTGATTTACGCTTTTGCATAATCAAAAACTTCTAAAATTCCTTAGAAATAAAATTATCTATTTATAAAAGGGAGTATGAAAAGAAGGTTCCACACAATATATTCTAGGTAAATTATGCTCACTCCAATTTTATTTTTAAAAAGTGGTTTTACTTAAATTTTTAATATGGCATTATACGTTTAGTCTTTACATTTTAATTATTAAATAAGTTTCTTTATTAAAAAGCATTGTAGTTTCAAAAGAAAATTAATTAAACATGTGATTTAAATTGCTAACAAAAGTATATACTTAAAATAAAAGTAAAAATCCCTTTTCAGAAAATATTCTTTTATAAGCATCATACCTAATTCTATGACTGCAATTCATGTTCTTCTAAAATATTTCCGTTACAATATAATAATTTTGCGTGGGCCTTGATTATCGTAAACTGACCGCTTTGATTTATACTTTGTAGAAATAGCCAAAAAATGAATTTATTAATAAATATAAAGTTTTTACTATTTTTTTAAGAAACGGCAACAGGAAACCATTATTTAAACTATATATTCTGATTTATAAATTATTTTTACAATATACAATCATAATTTAATTAATAATAATCATTTAAAAGATAAAAAGTTATACAGTCTGTTACAAAATTATAAGACCACTCAGAAATTCGCCTTTTTTAAACAAATAAAATATCAGTTTGAATATAAAAGTAGTTGGATGAAAAGAAATAACTCTATGATGCTTATTTAGCTCCAGGAAAAAAAAAAGAGTTCGACTAATTTTTTTGTTTCATGCCAGACGATTTTACGCAAACCACCCGCTGTTTCATAAATACGTGGGTGGTTCAATAATTATTGTTCCTAGCGTATATAAAATATTTGTACTGCGATGGTTGTTATCCCAATTTCAGAACCGTGGCTGCTATATTCACATAGTTTTGGAGGGAGGAGTTAAAGACGGGGGACCGGGTGGAAAGGCTGATTTTTAGCTTATGGGGTTAGATTTGTGACAGTGGATGAGACGTAACTACTGTAGTTTGGACTCGGGATCATAGTTATGTAGCCACATCTCATCCACTGTCACAAATGTAGCCTCATAAGCTCCAAACCAGCATTTCACCCTCACCCTCCTCCTTAAAACTCTCCCAAAAATAAGTCTTTAAAACATCACACCTCCCTCCAAAACTATGTTAATATAGCTGCTACGGTTCTGAATTTGAGTATATAGGCATTTAAGAGATTAGGCTTCGATATTCCACATCAATCACCGCATTACAAATATTTTATATACATTAGGGACAATAATTATTGAACCACCCACGTATAAGACCACTCTTATATTATTAATAAAGCAGACGATTTTATTTTGAACTCAGAGTTTAACTGTAACCTAAACAATCTGTAAAACTTAAAAAGAAGAAGAATATGCAGTGATTCTTTGAATTTATTAGAAAAATGCCTCGTCGGATTGAGCTGTCTGAAATAGAAGTGAGAAGAGTGTGGTTCTACAAAGGAAAAGGAAATCCTGAATGGGAAATAAGTAAGATTCTTAATCGTTCTAAAACTGAGATTCATAACGTTTTAAGTAAAAAAGAACGCATAAACGATCGGGTGGTAAAAAGAAGTTATCACATCGTGATAATAGGCGAATTGTCAAAATATGCAACGAAATAATACCTGTCGACAGGTAAAATAGCACAACAGATAACTAAAAAAGTATCACATTGAACCGTGTGGCGAAGTTTGAAATCTAATGCTGGTGTTATTCGTCCCAAATTAAGAAGTAAACCACTACTACTGAAATATCACAAAGAAGCTCGTCTAAAGTGGGCAAAGAATGTCATGACCTGGAACTGTGCATGGAGAAATATATTGTTTCCGACAAGAAAAAATTCAACCTTGATGGACAAGACGGCAATAATCACTACTGGCATGATTTAAGACAAAGATCACGCGAGATGTTCACTAGGCAGATGGTAGACGGTTCCGTTATGATGCAGGGCGCATTTTCATATGCAGGAAAATAAGATCTCCAAACAGTTTAAGGGAAAATGAACTAGGACAATTATCAACAATTCCTATTTCGAAGTCTGATACCCTTCTGACCACTTTTAGGTGGTGCAAAATGGAAGTTTAAACAAGAGTATGCTCAAAGCCATTCTTCGAAATCAACAAAAGAGTGGCTTAAAAGAGAAAATATTGATGTTTTACCTTGGATAAGTCAAAGCCCTGACCTAAACTCCATAGAAAACTAATGTGGTTATTTGTCCTGCCAAGTGTATGAAAATAACAAACAATATCATTCAACGCATGAATTTGAAATGTTCATTATGGAGAAATGGGACAATATTCCCGAATCGTTCCTTCAAAAAACTAATTAACTCTATGCCAAATTGTGTGTTTGAAGTTATTCAGAGAAATGGTGGAGCAACATATTACTAAATTTGAGAAAACTGTCTTTCCCGCGGGTGGTCCCATAGTTTTGTAACAGTTCTTTTTGTCACTTTTTTGTTATATTGATGTTTTATTTTTCCGAATTAATTTCATTTGTGTAAGTTGCTACATTTTACTAAAAAATTGATGTACTATCATAGAATATTCTTTAGATAGGAAAAGTTTTTTTATTACCTAAATTGCAAAATATGCTGTGGTCTTATACTTTTGTAACAGACTGTATATATAGTATTACAATTGTTACACTCTTTAATTAAAATTTTATCTTCTAGCTTTTAGTTTATTAAAGGTTTGGCTCTTGCAATTTCAATGTCAACGAGAATATTACAGCGAGTGTTGTTTGTTGCACAATTAACTCCATTGCTGTTTTAACTCAGTTGCCTACATTGTTTTTTTAAAAGAATGTTTAGCATTTGTTACCTGTTACCGCCTAACCGAAAAGTCATTAAAATAACTTTATTATTTTATTATTAGGTTCTAAAATCATATAAATATTTTCTTGTTTTTGGAAATACACCTCTGTACATCATTTTTGTCATTCTAGCTCATCATGAAGCGGGTGAAAAATCGATTGTAATACTTCATCTTTAAGTACATAAAGTAAGTTGAATAACTGTGTGTGGAAAAGGTACATATCTACAAAGATATTTATCCTCGTTTGGAGAAAACTCTTTTTTTTTTTATCTTTTTGTAGATTTTAATTACAAGGAATATTGTGTGATCCAGATAGTACTTGATCAAATAAGGTCAGTGCTAAAGGGGTTTTTATTATATTTCCTTCCTTTTAAGTTTTAGAAATAAACTAACATGATTGCTACAACCCTTATTGAATGTCACATAATGTACGAATATGAAATCCTATGAAATTAAGTAGCAACAAAATTATAATTAAACTCTTAATAAATTATAAATATTTTTAATTGGCATTTTCCAAGTAGTTGATGAAGCGAAAGAAGTCAATCAAAAATCTAAAAATTAATCTTTAAAATATCATCCCTGGACCGTGATTAACAATAATTGTTATAAAAAAATCATTGCCGTCTCGACTTACAGGCGCAGGTAGATTTCGAAGGTAAGTACTGATTTCACCAACAAAAACTAAATCATGAATACGGATTAACCTACTTTAACAATTTTATCTGGTCGCTTTTGAACAGATTTTAATTTCATTTTTATACAAGAGCTTCTTTTATCATAGATAGATGTGTATACCAGTATTCTAAAAATATTTTTCCATGCTCAACAACTCGAAATTTTCGGGAAAAAAGTTTCATATGACGGTAGATGAGTTGGATGAGTTCCGTATCGTCATGACATGTACTTCGCCGCCCAGCGCCATTTTAAGACGCATACTACCGGTGTCTATAAATGACTTGTAAAACTCGCGTATTGAGGAATTAGATGGTGTGTGAGGTCCGCATTTTGTTCGGAAATTCCTTTGGACTTTATTTCTATGAACCAAGCCACATCTTTTCCCACACCAGACTACTACTTCCTTTTTCTACGGTGTAGCAATTACCATTTTTGCATCTTCCTGGATCGTACCTGAAAGCATAAACTTTCTTTTTTAGTAAAGTGAGACTTAAAACAAAGTCTCATCGTTACACCTGAACGTTTCGTTATAAATAAAATTCGTTGAATAGAAATACACTTAAATTCATAAAATTTGTATAATAAAACATTAGGTCGTTCGGATAGTCGTGTCCGTTTCGGAAAATAAATTCGTACCGGAAAATTCTATCATTTAATTATTAGACATTGGTTCCGATATCTAATGTGTAATAAATACCGGGCAGAATTTTCCGGTACGAATTGTTTCCCCCAAACGGAAACGACTTTCCGAACGACCCAATACACATAAAATGAAAAATATATTTTAATTCGGACAGTAATTTTTTTATGCAATGTAGCCATATGAGAATAACTTAATTAGAATAATGTCTAAAAAAGCGCATAATAAAGAGAGGTAAACAAATACTGAAGCGTAGTGAACCTTTTCTTTTTTTTCTCAGTATTGTAGATCCTTAACTTTAAAAAAATCTGTAATATTACTTTGTACAAGTTTCTTATAAAAAAATAAAAATACGCTGCTCAGTAAAATTTTCTCGTATCCGAACAATTCATCTGTAACATTTTCGAGTAACTGGAATCCCTTCTTATTGTATCGAAGTCTTCCCCCGTCTATCAGCGCCAGAGTGTCTATGTGAGAGAGTGGCGATAGCAAGTGTTTATCTTAGTGTGAAAAGAAATGTTTTGTTTATCACCAAGAAGAATGGAAATGATTAGCTAAATAAATTATTTTATTTTCATACACAACCGGCAGAAATAAATTCATACATCCATCGGAATAGAATCCCCTCCGTTTGAATGCTGTATACGCACGAAAGTGGAATAAACTTCGCTATACAGAATATATTTTTCGTAAAATGGAGATTAATTTAAATGTTAATGATGTCCAAAGTTCAAGTTCACCAGAAAATTTCGTTAAGTAGAAAACTTCGTTAAATAGGGACTTTGTTATAAGGAATTTCCACTGTATAAATATAGCTTTATGAGTTTCTGTTATACGCACACAAATCGAAATTATCAATCTTATTTCGTTTAGGTTTTATAGAGGATCCAAGTTGTACAGATAAATTTAGAACACCATATATTTCCGTGAATGTAAAAAGCATTTGTCTTTTTTACAGTATCTGTTTCTTTGTATCCTTTTGGGTTCTATTTTTCGTAAAATATTTTAATTGTTAGACAATTCCAATATGTAGTTCAGGTGTACAGTAGTTGATACCCTTCCAGAAGTTGATCAGATTTTTGAAATGTTGCGCCATTTCAGGCAGAAATGAGTATTATACATAGCACTAGACATAATATTTTTTCTTGAATGTTAGTGTTAGAACAACTACAGCTAAAACGAAACTAAAAATATACTAATACTGTCTGCTCTAAACATTGCATTAAACTAAATAAAACTACCAGTTTTAAGGGAAAATGGGTCAACTCTCTATTTTTATACTGTTAATTTCACTTTAAAGAATACACCGACACTTCTTCCACCTGCCCATAACGGAAATTAATCAGAGACAATGAAAATTGTACTTACGTGGGTAGCCGGAATCGTTCTTCAAGAAGAAATAATAAAACAGTCACAAATAAATCACCACTAACGTTCATATATTCGAACTATGTGTATTAAATATCAGTTAGTTTACAATATATACAAAGGGGACTTACACAAAACTTCGCCCCATATATATTTTTACCTTCACTTTTTCATGTGTCTACAAATTTTACAGAACAGCAAACATACTACTAAAAACTGCGAGTTAGCAATATTCCGGTACATACATAAAACATGATTCCTGGGCTTCGCCTGCCATCTATCGGCGAGAATCAAAATAATATCAAATAATAAGATAATTAATTAATATCAAGAAATAAATTAACGGAATATTAATAATTACTAAATTCACACTGAAAAAAGAAATTAAGAAACCGTAATAATACAATTTACACACATATTCAAAAGATATAAAGAAAGATATATAAGAAATAAATAAACTCAAAATTGAAAGATTTGCAAAATATAGTCGCGAACAGTTTTGGCGCTGCCATCTTTTGGCATTTACAGAAAACAAAGAAAAGATAGTCATTTCACAACAGTTAGTGCACCTGCTGTCACATTGTTTTCAGCTATCTGCAGTAAGAGAAGCCATTTTATAAAAAAATTGTATACGGTAAGTCAAAATAATCCTCTTCCATCGTGCTTATTTCAACTAATATTTTCATAAGAATTATTGTTAATCACAATCCAAAGATGATATTTTAAACTTCATTTTTCGATTTTGATTGACTTCTTTTGCCTAATCAACCACTGACAAAACGCCAGTTAAAAAAACTCTTTATAATTTTGTTGCCATTTAATTTCAGCACATTTAATTTTAGTACATTATAGGACATTCATTAAGGGTTATAGCAATCATGTTAGTTTACTTCTAAAGCTTAAAAGGAAGGAAATATAATAAAACTTCCGTAGCACTGACTTTATTTAATCATCCACTAGCTGGGTCACCCTAGTTCCATCATGGTGGAATTTTGTTTTTCAGAGGTACGCTAATAACTCTAATATAGAAAGTACAATAGCGCAGTATTTTGAACACTAAAAAGTAAAAAAATATAAATAAAATATAAAGAGTGCAATATATTTTAAAAAGAAATTCGCTTTAACCAGTTCATAATTTCATAGTAATTAATTTATGATTAAACGTTAAGAAATGGATTTAAATATCCTAAAAAGACAGTTTAAATAATCTTTTATTTTTCCTATTGTCGTTTAAACTAAAAAGAAGAAAAATGGAATATTTTGCACATTCTACAGTTAGCCTCTTGTTGTGCGCATAAGTAACGTATATCAGTTTCAGAATGTTTAAATAATGCAACATTGTTACAATACTTTGAAAAAGATTTTTTCCCATCTTCCATAAAGAACGAAATTCTTTTGAGAGCGCCTGTAAACGAAATGTAAATACTTCGTACTTCATTTTCAAAAGAGACCATGCTATAGCGAACAAAAATGCCATGTGTATATTACATGACGATCCCGTACGCGATTTCGAGTACTCACTGACAGACATGAAGACGGCCAGGTAAAGGGTCAGACAGATGGCGAAATAAAACAGAAGTCATATACACTTTTCAACTATGTCAAAAATGTTTAAAATGATTAACATTTTAACAGAAATTAATACTATTCTAAATTGCATTTTCAGTTGAAAAAAAAAAACATTGGTCAAAAAACCGGAAAAATTATAAAATAAAATATTAAATTTAAAAATGATAATTCGTGAAGTATGCTCTGGGAAAATCTCTTCTTTTCATCCAGAAATCTAATCATTCATTAATAATGGTTAGAAGCCTGTATATTAAATCAGAATGCTTACGTTGTGGGCAACAAACACCCTAGTCCAGAAGTCAAATACAAATTGCAGTTACTGTTGTCATTCCCGCTATGAATGATATTCTCGCTGGAAAACTATTTATGTGGTCATTAATTTGCTGGATTATTTCGGAAAAAAACTGATTGTCTGATTCGGCAAGAAATGTCTATATAAGCGCTTGCTGACTTAAATTTGAAAAAAACACAGATTATTTTTCTCGTGAATTTATAAAAAATGTCTTTCCGAATATTTATATCGCCTGTCAAAAAAGGAATGAAAATTTCCTTTTTCTATCAACTTATCACTGGTTGACGACCGATTTTTTTAATACACTCTTATGGCTAACTAAGTTTAACTTAACCCTTTCCGGCCCGGTGACTTTTACACAAATTTTATTTTGTTGGTATGACACCACTTTATAACCCTTTAAGACCCGGAACATTTTCACATTTAAATATTACATTCTTCTGGTTATTAACTCTATACTGACTCTAATGACACTTAAAAAAATAATTAAAAAATTTTTCGTCAGCCTCTGGAGCGTGCAGAGTACCCGCACGAACGTGCGGGTTGGGATTTTTCTAAGAAAGCCACACCCGCACGATCGTACGGGTTGGGCTTTTCTTGTGAAATAATTAATTATAAGATGATTTGGGATGTATTGGCTGAAATACTGCAATGGAATCCTTACTGGCTCTAAAGCCTAAAAAAGGAAAAACAAATTATATTGGAGATGTACTTATCTACTTCAAAAAATTCATATTTTAATTAATTTTAAAATGTTTGCCTTATTTAAAAAAATTTTATGATATCGATTTTTTTTCTATAAGTCTGTAACTTTCTTTAATTAAAATTTAAGAAATGACATACCTGCAATTGCATGAAATCTAAAGGAGCAGAATGAGGTACAGAAATGAACTTCTTAACATCCCACATGTATTGTTTTTTTGCTGTTGTTGTTGTTGTTGTTGTTGTTGTTTTTATTATTGTCTTAGCCTCTGCCGAAACTGGCTTGGAGGTAGAACTTTGAGGAATGAGTTCAGGGGACTTTGATGAGGAAGAATGATCCAAAATTGTCATTTCTTTAGAAATATTTGTATTTTTTTCTTCATCGACCCCATCTGAACTTGACTATCCTTCTAATAAATATGCTTCAATTATTTTGTCCGCAACCTCTAAATTCAGAGTCTGATTTATTCATCAATTGCAGTATTTCTTCTTGTGTGAGAATTATTTTCCGTTTAGGCATCTGAAAAAATATTTTATTTTGCTTTGTTAAAAGTTAATAAAGTATTAAAAAAAAGAAAAGAAAAAGTCTTGGAAAATTTTATTAATTGAAAAGAAAAAAAATTAAAATTTAATTGAAAAGAAAAATTCATTCATGACAACACCCAAGAAAATATGGCATTAATTATATAACAACATACTTCATTTTATTCTGGCTGTCACCAAAATTATTGAAACAGAAAACAAAATGAACATTGAGAAAGCTCTTACATTTACAGAAGCACTGACTAACGTAACGCCCAAGTCGCACGATCGTGCGGGTAACGAAATCTTAAGTCCTATGAGCAAGATAAATAGTGTATATTTAGTGTTTTTTATTATATTACACTTATTTAGACATTAAAGCGAAAATATTTATCTGAGCAATTAGAAATATACTGATAATTAACTTTTTACGATAGATAAAACGATGAACTGTTTTCGTTGTTTTTGTAAACAAAGCTAATCATGCTGGCTAAAAGTAAAACACGTACTAAAGCCTTCATCCGTTGATAAAAAATGATACTTTACTCTTTTTGCAAACCATAACAATCGTTCGATTCGGGTTTTTATGACATACGACTGTTTCAGAAGCAAAAATCAACATGTATGTCTAACCCGCACGATCGTGCGGGTTGGGTCTTAAAGGGATAAAAACAAGTTACCTTCAATTACGCAATTTCAAAAGTGCTCTAATTAACCCCTTAATTCTCGCTCACGTCAATATCACGGGCTGAGGTGTTGTTCGTTATTTCTCGTGCCCGTCATATTTCCGGGCTGGAGATTTAATTGCTGTAAAAAACTAACGAAACCAAAAACAATAACTGGCATTTCCGTACGTAGTCTTTGAGTATTGTTAAGTTTGGCTTTTTCCGCTGATTGTAACACAGGGATTTGTATTGCATGTTTCGAAATATATAACATTCCAAAAAATTATTTATAATCAAAGTTTAATGTATATATATTATTTCAAATATTATTTGTAAAAATTTGTGTGATAATGATAAATGAAAATCTAAGATGTGAAAAATAAGTAGGAAATGGAGAGTTCACCTGCAACAGGATCGATCATTGCGCAATCAATGCGCAATCAGTGTGCAATCGATGATCATATTCATCTTTCTCTCAATCATGACAATTATTAATATTATGTTGCTGCTCCGTTTAACACTTTGCTAGAATGGTATATATATATATATATATATATATATATATCAAGAATTAAGGTGTCAAAGCGGTTCCGTTTAAAACCATTTTATTTTATTTTATCTCATTTTATTGTTTTCTCTGATAAATTCTTAAAAAGATGCGTGTACATGAATATGTTTTTTAATAAATATACATGTTTTCCAGGTTATTTAAAATAAGTGTTAGAAAATATGCGTATCTTAGTAAGTATATATGTTAGTAAGCATATATATCTCTCTATATATATGTTTGAACGAATCTAAACATATGTATGTGTTTAAAAAATTTATGTATTAGTATAAAAATGTTTAAGTAAAAGCACACACCCATATCTACATATCTCTAAGAATATAAAAGGTAAATGTTTATAAAAGGGTTCTTGTGTAATATATATATATATATATATATATATATATATATGTATGTATAAAGTTTATTAGTTTTTTTTTTTAAAAAATTACAAAAGTTTTACATTGATAATAAAAAGTTTTACAAAGGTTTAACAAAGTTAAAAAGTAATAATAATAAAAAAGTTTAAAAAATGTTTTACAAAAAATTACAAAAAAGTTTTAACAAATTTAAAAATTATAGAAAATTTACAAAGATGATAAAAAGTTTTACAAAGTTTTAACAAAAAATGTTTTAACAAAAGTTAAAAAAAAGTTTTAAGAAAATTAAAAAAAAAATGTTTTAACAAAATTTAAAAAAAGTTTTACAAAAAAGTTTCAACAAATTAAAAAAAAGTTTTAAATATGTTTTTTAAAAAATTCTGAAAGAATAAAAAAGTTTTGCAAAAAAGTTTTGCAAAATTTAAAAAAAGTTTTTAAATATGTTTTTAAAAAATTCTGAAAGATTAGAAAAACTATACATTAAGCAAAATTATTTACAATGAGCATAGCTATATATATATACATATATATATTGTATAGATGTATATGTGTGTATGTGTTTGAATATACGTGTTGCACATATCTAACAATATGTTAGGAAGGTTTGTGTAGAAGTTATAAATAAGCACTCATATAAAAAATCAACATTTTTTCATTTTAACAAAGCAATTTACAGAAAGTATATTTACAGAAAGATATAGTTACATAAAAACATTTTCTTGATAATTCTACATCATATTAACAATTTTCATCACTGATACAATCTTGATTAATTTCATAATGTCCATAGGCAAAACTTGATATTCCATCATCTAGCAAGTAACACTTATCATCAAAAGGACTTAAGCTAATTTTATTCTGTATTAATGTATATAGGTGATGGTTATCTTGAGCGATCCTTGCCTGCTTCTCCATGCTAGTTTTCAAATGTTGTAGGCATTCTAAATAATCTTGATGCTTGATTTTCAGTCGAACAACATGCGTAGACACACCCTTCGCCCGCTTCTATTCTTCACTCGAAGATTTCAGGGAGTACATTTTGGATTTTAGACCAACGAACTCAAGAGCTAAATCTCTATTGAGCTCATCCTTGAACTTGCCAATCACCTTTTGATTAATATCTGAGTAGAGTGAATGATGCTTTGGATAGTCTGGGAAATCAAACAGCCATGCATTATGTTCCATAACATCAAAAATATTTTTTGTTTTAATATGGTAGCACAGTGAATCCGTTACTGTGAATAATAGCTTTGCATCATCTTTAAATGTTTTCTTTATAAAATTATAGTGAAAATCATACATTAAGAGCTTTGAAAGCTCCAAAATGCAGAAGCCGACATAAATCGGCCGTTTCATCAAAATAGTAGTTTTAAGCCTTTCTACGGCACTCAGGTCTTCGTCATATGTTTTAAATGACTTAAATGAGGGTGAGGCTACCAATTTCTTTGCTCTTTTTTATTATTGCAAAGCACAATATTCCGCCTCTTTCTTAAATTTTCTATGGTTTTTCCAGATACAGAGTTGTTCATTAATTTAAAAAACTTTTTTCAGAAGAGGATTTTGCTTCCTTTCTTTTCTCTGTATTAAAATTAATATAGCTCTGCAGCCAGTGTGCATGTTTGAATTGAAGAGCTTTATGCACAGCTGTCAGTTATAATCCAAGTTGCAAATAATATTTCAAATTTTATTAATGAGTGACATAATTCTGCTTATCTTGAAGATTTGGGATAAGTTTGGGAGTGCCTTTAAATTTTTTATTTCCAAGCATCCTCTTTGTAGTAGGTGACAACATCTCTTCATTCACAGTCAGGCGTTCCAGGGCCAGCGCATATTCGTTATGAAATTTGTGAAGCTTCTTAGGATATTTAAGGTCCATTTCGAAAATATATCCAATTTCAGAATCATCAGATAGAGAAAGAATCCACTCTTCTGTAATATGACTTGTCACACACCATTGAAACCCTCCGTATGGTAGATATTGGGACATAGCCCATCCATAAATATTGTTCGCATCCCAATCCATGATGAACCTGGGTGCTTAATTTTCCCTAAAATCGGGCGTATTGGGGATGTTCGCTAAGGCGTGTCTATTACTAATCATACTGATACCACCACGAATTCCATTTTCAATCATTAACAACATATCAATGTCCGCTAACAATTCTAGAGGTGTTTCAGACATTTTCAAGGATGCTTGCCATGCGAGCGAAGGTCCTGTATATAAATGGCAAACATTGATATCTGTTGGCAGAGTTTACGAAAATTTTGGAAAACATCAGCCAGTAATAAAATATCTGTTTTTACATACAGATTATGATATTCACCCAGATTCTGAATATCAAAAGTTTTCCACACGTTCAAGGCATGTTGGTAGTCTTCATCTTTAATAGCTTCATCTGTGTGACTGTTATAAAATGCTGCAGGTGGGGGTAGCTCCTTTTCATCGAATTTTTCAAAAGAGGTGAAGTAGTCGTAAGGGTATACTCCTTTTCTTGTAAGCATACGCAAATTAGTATTTTCAGGGAAATTTTCTTCAAGTATGGTGAATTGCTCAGGATTAAGGTTTTTAACAAGCTTTTCTAAGGAATGAGTCAAAAACTGGAATGAATCTAAAAAGATCACCTGTATAGAACTTGTCGGCTTTCTTAACTTGAAGGTTATATAATTTTCCATAGAGGAAGAAATCACATCAATTTCATGATCTTTAAATTTACCAATCTTATTCATTAGATGATGCCCATCATAGTTTTTTAGATTATAGAATATAACAGGAATTGTTTTACATTGCTTATAGTTTAGATTGCAGCTAGCATGGGCAGCTCCTCTGTATGCACCCGTCACGTGGTCATGGCCACGAATACGTTTTTCCCATAATGGTTGCTTACAAATAAAACAAAATTACGCTTCTTGAAAAGCTTTTTCTTGT
This sequence comes from Maratus speciosus, assembly GCA_963932465.1. Lineage (NCBI taxonomy): Eukaryota > Metazoa > Arthropoda > Arachnida > Araneae > Salticidae > Maratus > Maratus speciosus. Next base: position 67,632 of record CAWVRF010000464.1, read on the forward strand.
GCAGGTGCAAGCGTCATAGGTTCGATATTTAATAACTTTCTTCCTAATACATCTTCAATCTTCAGCATCTGTTTTAAAAAATGGTCTATACAGTCTTTATCACGATAAACTTTCGCTTTCCACACACATATCCCATTAGGTCCGACAACAACATAAGCACACCCACATGGAAAATGATAAGTTATTTTTCAGTATAGGATGGTGTGGTAGAGGGTGAAGCCGGCGCAATAGGTATAAGAAGGCTCTCAAAGTCATCATACACAACATATGGTATGGGATGCTGTAGATGGATTCCAGTAAAAGATAATATATTCTCGCCTTCTTCTGGTAAGAGTATCCTTTGTAAAGCATGTCGAGAACAATATTTGATATGCTTATCCAATAGGTCTTGACTTGAAAACCGATGTAAGCATCGATAGCAATAAAAAACAACCCCATTATGATGTGTCAGATCCCCTAAAAGTCTTGAGAAGCTTCTAATTAAGCAATAATATTGCTTTTCACCATCACTAACTAATAATAAGTTGATGACATCGAGATTTTGTTTCTCTGATATATACAGTAGGCAAACATCATCCTCTTCATATCCAAATACATTAATCCGTAAATTGTTGAGCTGTTTAATAATAGGGACCTTCTGAAGGGCAACAGGGCATTCAACATTACCAAGCTGGATATCACTCTCAAAAGGGATATAATGAGAAACACGTTCTAGATTTTTTGAACAATGTAAGTTCAGCTTAAATGCCAAAAGACACCACACTAAGCACTTGTTATCTTCGTTTTGAATATTCAACACTGCTTTTTTATCATTCAATTTCTTAGGTAAAGCAATATATGAACTTGCAGCAAGAGAATGATATTTAGCAATCTTGAGTTCTAAATGCTGAATGTTTCTAAGCATCCACCCGGAACTTCTTTGCACAAATTCTTCAAAGGATTTTAATATTTTGGAGAATCCTTCTTCAATGTGTTGCGTAATAGTTTCTTCAGTAAGTTCTGTAAAACATTGACATCGAAAATAGGATTGAATTTCTTCCATCTCCTCATTATCACTCATACGCTCAAGTGTTATTTTTTCCACCATATACGATTTAATGGCACCTTTAGTCTGAACTTCATCTGTTAGACGTTCTTGAATTCCAGTTTGTAAGTGAGTTTGAAACACAGTTAAATCACTTTCCTCACGTTCATCAGGATAAAGCATGAAAGTTTTAAACACATTAAGCACATCCGATTGATTCTGCTTCTGTTTTTTAGACTTTACATTAGATGAAATCCGTTTTCGTTTCACACTCACAAGAGGTACACGGGAGTGTTGGTTACGTATATGCTGTTTCAACTCATAATTTCGTCCAAACATTTTATCACATTCATGGCAAGAGAATTTCGAACTTTCCTGTGATCTTATATGTTGTGTCAAATTGTCCTTTCGTGTAAAAACTTGATCACATTTGTTACACTTAAATGTAGTTCTTTCATTGTGAGTTTTCAAATGTCTTCGCAAGTTAGATCAAAATCTAAATGACTTCTGACACAAATCACACATATGCACCTGGTCATTAAAGTGTATCTTCATATGTTGAAACAAGTCGTAAGACGTTGAAAACATCTCATCACAAGTTGAACATGCAAACATCTTCTTGTCAACAGTTAAAGTCTTGAAAGATTCTTCAGATGTTATATCAACATCCAGAGAATTCAACTATTGATTGTTCTTCGATGAAAGAGCTTGAGAATGCTCATCACGCTTAAAAGTTGTTGCTTCATCATTAATATGAGTCTTAGAATGTCCTCTCAAATCGAATCTACGGCTAAAAGACTTCTGACATACTTCACATTTGAAAAAATTTCCACCTGAATGTATCTTCAAATGCTGATTCAGGTTAGAAATAGTTGAAAATGTCTTATTACAAATAAGACATCTAAAATTCTTCTTCATATGCGTAAAAATTTCCAAAGGCATGGCTTCATCCAAAGGCATAACAGCATCCATAATAGATTAATAAGAAGAACGATTTAACTCCTAACGGAAAACAACAATCTTCACAAATAAATTACTGGAAAAGCAGAGAGCACTGAAATTCACGTCTGATCGCTAGTAGAACAAATCATCAAATGATTCAGATCAAAAATTTCACTGCTATTTATACTCCTCAGGTGTTCACCCCAAGGCAACCTAAATCTGCCGACACTTCCCACATCAACAAACACAAATTGTTTTATCATCAACAAGATAATTGTATTTTTAAGATAATCTTTGAAATTGTAGATACTTTTATGTTAGAGATTGAATTATTTATATTAATTAGAGAATAATTAATTATTAGATTTCTTTCGTTGATATAAGATTTGGTTTTAAATGAGTTAATAACAATTAATATTTTATTTCCTGATGAGTCTGTTTAAACAGTTGTATTTAATTCACGACGTGTTTTTTAGCAAGATGATTGTATTTTCTAAAATAAACTTAAAAAATTGAAGTAGCTATTTTAAAGTGAAAGATTGATTTATTAATTTTATAATGGTTCCTTTTTGTTGATATAGGATTTTTGAGTTAACAATAATTAATATTATACTTCAAATAGAGCTTTTTTTAAGTTTTATATAATTTTCACCGAGTTCTTTAACGTGATGATTGTATTTTTTTAAACTAGACTTTAAAATTTGAAGTTAACTAGACTTTGGAATTTGTAGTATGTTCTTTTTTTGTTGTTGTTGTGGAAGAGAGATTTCTTAATTAGAGATTAACTCATATAGTAGGATATAATCATTATTTTAAAATTTTTATTGAATTTGAATTAACAAGATAGTCTTTAAAAGACATTCCTTAAAAGTTTTGCGCTAGTATTTTTTAATGAGAAAGTTAAACTTATTCTTCTAAAAAGTGATTAAAGACACTTGTTATTTGAAAATGTAGTTTGAAATAATATGCAAAAGCAAAGTTTCTTAAAACAATCCTTAACCTAGACATTTAAAAACTACTTACCGCAGAGCATCGTCTTTGTACGTCCGTTCCCATCCACAACCTCCGAAGAAATGGCGTATGATTCAGTATAAAACCGGTTATGACGTCATGCATGAAGGCGACGGGAGCGCCCCTTACACGCTTTTGATTGGCTGAGAAGATCATCTGTCCTGTGTCAGGAGCAGGTGGGCACCACTGTGTCTGCATTCCAGACATTCCAAAACGCCCCCTGTCAATCATCTAGCGCCAGCCAGACGCTGCATGCTTCGACATGCTCCCTGTTCACAGGGGGAGGATATTACGCTGTGTAGAGGTATTGCCACCAGATATCATCATCCTCATCTCTGATTGGTGGTTAACAGTCATGTGATTCGTTATTATTGAGCTTAGTCAGCAGTTTTGTTGCTTGTATGAAGTTGTTGGAACTTGCTAGAATGTATTTGGGCTCGATGATTTTGAAAGTAATTTTCTGAGGGGGTTGAACATTTAATTTATCGCTCGTTTTTAATAATGTAAATATGTTTTAGATAGAGACTTTATAAATAATAATACTTTAGCGAGTACCTGTACATGATAATTTATAAAATTAATCTTTTTTTAAATATTTTAATGAAGGTTTCGTTAAGTTTTTTTGGCTAGTTAGTGTCCTTCTCAATCTTTCATTTGGTTCTCGCCAAGCCGTGAGAGGAAATTAGAACAGATCCGTTGTTAGATGAAGATAATTTTTTAAACGAAATAGATTCCCTAAATTAAAATAATTCGTTTAATTAATAGATTCCAAGATAATCAGTGTTGACTTGCTACAGTGATGATATTTGAGTTTGAGAAGCAATGACTGGTTGATAATTGTCTTTTAGAACCTTGATTTTAATTTAGTTTTAACGATTGAGTTCAAGAACCAATCACTGGTCGATGTTAAGAACCTCGATTGGTTTCGGAAATCATTGAGCGATCGGTGGTTGCAAACCAGATACGATGTTTCGAACGAATCACGACTCTTAGAACCGATTTGATGGTAAAACAATTTGTGTTTGTTGATATGGAAAGTGTCGGCAAGTTTAGGTTGCCTTGGGGTGAACACCTGAGGAGTATAAATAGCAATGAAATTTTTGATCTGAATCATTTGATGATTTGTTCTACTAGCGATCAGACGTGAATTTCAGTGCTCTCTGCTTTTCCAGTAATTTATTTGTGAAGATTGTTGTTTTCCGTTAGGAGTTAAATCGTTCTTCTTATTAATCTATTATGGATGCTGTTATGCTTTTGGATGAAGCCATGCCTTTGGAAAGTTTTACGCATATGAAGAAGAATTTTACATGTCTTATTTATAATAAGACATTTTCAACTATTTCTAACCTGAATCAGCATTTGAAGATACATTCAGGTGGAACGTTTTTCAAATGTGAAGTATGTCAGAAATCTTTTAGCCGTAGATCCGATTTGAGAAGGCATTCTAAGACTCATATCAATGATGAAGCAACAACTTTTACGCGTGATGAGCATTCTCAAGCTTTTTCATCGAAGAACAATCAATCGTTGAATTCTCTGGATGTTGATATAACATCTGAAGAACCTTTCAAGACTTTAACTGTTGACAAGAAGATGTTTGCATGTTCAACTTGTGATGAGATGTTTTCAACCTCTTACGACTTGTTTCAACATATGAAGATACACTTTAATGACAAGGTGCATATGTGTGATTTGTGTCAGAAGTCATTTAGATTTAGATCTAACTTGCGAAGACATTTGAAAACTCACAATGAATGACCTACATTTAAGTGTAACAAATGTGATCAAGTTTTTACACGAAAGGACAATTTGACACAACATGTAAGATCACATGAAAGTTCGAATTTCTCTTGCCATGAATGTGATAAAATGTTTGGACGAAATTATGAGTTGAAACAGCATATACGTACCCAACACTCCCGTGTACCTCTTGTGAGTGTGAAACGAAAAAGGATTTCATCTAATGTAAAGTCTAAAAAACTGAAGCAGAATCAATCGGATGTGCTTAATGTGTTTAAAACTTTCATGATTTATGCTGATGAACGTGAGGAAATTGATTTAACTGTGTTTCATACTCACTTACAAGCTGAAATTCAAGAACGTTTAACAGATGAAGTTCAGACTAAAGGTGCCATTAAATGGTATATGGTGGAAAAAATAACACTTGAGCGTATGAGTTATAATGAGGAGATGGAAGAGATTCAATCTCATTTTCGATGTCAATATTTTACAGAACTTACTGAAGAAACTATTACGCAACACATTGAAGAAGGATTCTCCAAAATATTAAAATCCTTTGAAGAATTTGTGCAAAGAGGTTCCGGGTGGAAGCTTAGAAACATTCAGCATTTAGAACTCAAGATTGCTAAATATCATCCTCTTGTTGCAAGTTCATATATTACTTTACCTAAGAAATTTAATGACAAAAAAGCAGTGTTGAATATTCAAAACGAAGATAACAAGTGCTTAGTGTGGTGTCTTTTGGCACTTAAGCTGAACTTACATTGTTCAAAAAATCCAGAACGTGTTTCTCATTATATCCCTTATGAGAGTGATATCCAGCTTGGTAATGTTGAATGCCCTGTTGCCTTTCAGAAGGTCCCTATTATTGAACATCTCAACAATTTACGGATTAATGTGTTTGGATATGAAGAAGATGAAGTTTGTCCACTGTATATATCAGAGAAAGAAAATCTCGATGTCATCAACTTATTATTAGTTAGTGATGGTGAAAAGCAACATTATAGCTTAATTAGAAGCTTCTCAAGACTTTTAGGGGATCTGACACATCATAATGGGGTTGTTTTTTACTGCTATCGATGCTTACGTCGGTTTTCAAGTCAAGACCTGTTGGATAAGCATATCAAATATTGTTCTTGACATGGTGCACAAAGGATACTCTTATCAGAAAAAGGCGAGAATATATTATCTTTTACTGGAATCCATCTACAACATCCCATACCATATGTTGTGTATGATGACTTTGAGAGTCTTCTTATACCTATTGCGCCGGCTTCACCCTCTACCACACCTTCCTATACTGATAAAACAACTTATCATTTTCCATGTGGGTATGCTTATGTTGTTGTCGGACCTAATGGGAGATGTGTGTGGAAATCGAAAGTTTATCGTGACAAAGACTGTGTAGACCATTTATTAAAACAGATGCTGAAGATTGAAGATGTATTAGGACGAAAGTTATTAAATATCGAACCTTTGACGCTTTCACTTGCACAAGAAAAATCTTTTCAAGAAGCGCAATTTTGTTTTATTTGTAAGCAACCATTATGTGAAAAACGTGTTCGTTACCATGACCACGTGACGGGTGCATACAGAGCAGCTGCCCATGCTAGCTGCAATCTAAACTATAAGCAATGTAAAACAATTCCTGTGATATTCCATAATCTAAAAAACTATGATGGGCATCATCTAATGAGTAAGATTGGTAAATTTAAAAATCATTAAATTGATGTGATTGCTTCCCTTATGTAATATTATATAACCTTCAAGTTAAGAAAGCCGACAAGTTCTATACAGATGATCTTTTTAGATTCATTCCAGTTTTTGACCCATTCCTTAGAAAAGCTTGTTAAAAACCTTAATCCTGAGCAATTCACAATACTTGAAGAAAATTTCCCTGAAAATACTAATTTGCATATGCTTACAAGAAAAGGGGTATACCCTTACGACTACTTCACCTCTTTTGAAAAATTCGATGAAAAGGAGTACCCCCACCTACAGCATTTTATAACAGTCTCACAGATGAAGCTATTAAAGATGAAGACTACCAACATGCCTTGAACGTGTGGAAAACCTTTGATATTCGGAATCTGGGTGAATATCATGATCTGTATGTAAAAACACATATTTTATTAGTGGCTGATGTTTTCCAAAATTTTCGTAAACTGTGCCAACAGATATCGATCCTTGCCATTTATATACAGGACCTTCGCTCGCATGGCAAGCATCCTTGAAAATGTCTGAAACACCTCTAGAATTGTTAACGGACATTGATATGTTGTTAATGCACTGTAAAAAAAATGGTAACGTTCCATGTAAAATCCAGGAACGTTTCGCCTTTTCTCAGGTTTTCAGAATAATTTAGCTCTTTCCTGTGAAATTCAGTTTTTCTTATCTGAAACGTTCCTGAACCAAAAGTTGGAAACAGCAAAACGCTGCGGCCGCCATTTATTATTTTTTTGCTATAATCCGTTGCTCGCGCGCGAGTGTCGAAAAAGAATTCCTTAAATGAATGTAAAAAAATCTATATGGAATGCAAATAAATCAATAGACGACATAATCCTTTACGTCTCTATTGTCAATACAATTCAGATGAAAATACAATACCTCCGTGACATCGCTAAGAGATTATATTAAGATACTTGTCTGTGGAATGTTTAAGGAGCAGACCGTGTAAAAAAAATACACCTATTATTTGGATCTCCATTAACCAGGGGACCATCAAACATGATTCTCACCGATTTTGATTAATTTAAAGTATGTTTTAGAGTTCTTATCTCTAATTATTCTTGTGAAAGGATTTCTTCAAATGGGACTTAGATTTTCAGAAATTAGATGCCGAGGTTTAGCATACGTTTCAAATACCCATTAGTTTGCAGCTCTCAACGTGTCATTCGTGGTGTGGAAGCAGAAAGCTCGCACGCCACCCGTACACGGCCCGAGTTCGATGCTACCTCTGGACTTTTTTTTTCTTTTTTAATTAATTTTATATTTTAACACTTTATTACAATTTGATTTAAATTTGATATATATTTGACACTTTGAATTGCTGCAAATTTGATTTTTTTTTTTATTTTCGGAAAAAACATACAATTACGTTTAGGTTTTTTTTTTCATGAAAATTTATATGTATTTTATCTAACTTGTAAACTAATATAATTACTAACGAAAATCCAAAATATTTTATGTCTAGATTTTTTTTCTAATTATTATTTACATTTATATATTTTTATATTTTAAGAAAAGTTCAGAAACAATATATCATATATATATTTACTTTATTGAATTTTAACTGAAAATTTATTTTTTCGTGTAAATTATAAATAATAAATTTGATGTCAATTTCAAAATATTTTTTCATTCTAACAAATAATGATAATAAAGCGAAAACTGTCAACTGGAAATGTAAAAATCGTCTGCAGATCCCGCATGCTGTGAAATGTCAGTAATGTTTTGCTGTCAACAGAAATATTCCTGGTATTTCGCAGAAAACTTACTGGCCTTTCTGTAGAAAGTTTTTAACATATACAGTAAAGTTCCAGTCATTTTCAAGAAATGTTTCTTGGAAATAATGGGCAACTCAGCTGCCCATTTTTTCCCAGGAACGTTGCGGAATTTTTTTTACAGTGTGATTGAAAATGGAATGCGTGGTGGTATCAGTAGGATTAGTCATAGACACGCCTTAACGAACATCCACAATACGCCCGATTTTAGGGAAAATGAAGCACCCAGCTTCATCATGGATTGGGATGCGAACAATCTTTATGAATTGGCTATGTCCCAATATCTACCATACGGAGGGTTTCAGTGGTGTGTGACAAGTCATATTACAGAAGAGTGGATTCTTTCTCTATCTGATGATTCTGAAATTGGATATATTTTCGAGGTGGACCTTAAATATCCTAAGAAGCTTCACAAATTTCATAAGGAATATCCGCTGGCCCCGGAACGCCTGACTGTGAATGAAGAGATGTTGTCACCTACTGCGAAGAGGATGCTTGGAAATAAAAAATTTAAAGGCACTCCCAAACTTATCCCAAATCTTCAAGATAAGCAGAATTATGTCACTCATTATCAAAATTTGAAATATTATTTGCAACTTGGATTAAAACTATCAGATGTGCATAAAGCACTTCAATTCAAACAGGCACCCTGGCTGCAGAGCTATATTAATTTTAATACAGAGAAAAGAAAGGAAACAAAATCCTCATCTGAAAAAGAGATTTTTAAATTAATGAACAACTCTGTATTCGAAAAAACCATGGAAAATTTAAGAAAGAGGCGGCATATTGTGCTTTGCAATAATGAACAAGTTGGAAATTGCTCGTCAAACGTGGCAAATGAGGTGCGTTCGTACTATAACTAGTTTTAAAATTATTTTTTGCACCCTATATTGTACTGAATGTATAATTTTTTGCACTTCATAACGTGCATAGTCTGATACATCATTAAAATGCACTTCCAATAATTTTTTCGGAACACTTTTGACAGTCCCTGTAATTAAACTATACATCCGATTTTCCTAAAATTTGAAATAGCTCAAGAAAATTTTGCAACAATTATATCTTTAAAATTTCAGACCATTCGGAAGGCTGTAATATCATTAAAATGCACTTGCAATAATTTTTCCCATTGGCCGTAATGTAAAGAAAAACTTTTGGCTGTCCCTGTAATTAAACTATACATCCGATTTTCCTAAAATTTGAAATGGCTCGACAAAATTTTGCAACAATTATATCTTTAAAAGGTCAGATCATTCGGAAGGCTCTAATACCATTAAAATCCACTTGCAATAATTTTTCCCATTGGCCGTAATGTAAAGAAAAGCTTTTGACTGTCCCTGTAATTAAACTATACGTCCGATTTTCCTAAAATTTGAAATGTCTCGACAAAATTTTGCATCAATTATATCTTTAAAATTTCAGATCATTCGGAAGGCTCTAATATCATTAAAATCCACTTGCAATAATTTTTCCCATTGGCCGTAATGTAAAGAAAAACTTTTGACTGTCCCTGTAATTAAACTATACATCCGATTTTCATAAAATTTGAAATGGCTCGACAAAATTTTGCAACAATCACATATTTGAAATTTCAGACTATTCGGTTGGGTAGTTTTTGCTCTGTTACATGCGGACAGACGGACAGACGGACGGACTGAACGACGGCTATTGGTGCTACGTATTTATATAATTACGAACGCACCTAAAAAAGAGCAAATAAATTGGTAGCCTCACCTACATTTAAGTCATTTAAAACATATGACGAAGACCTTAGTGCCGTAGAAAGGCTTAAAACTACTGTTTTGATGAATCAGCTGATTTATGTCGGCTTCTGCATTTTGGAGCTTTCAAAGCTCTTGATGTATGATTTTCACTATAATTTTATAAAGAAAACTTTTAAAGATTATGCAAAGCTATTATTCACAGATACGGACACACTGTGCTACCATATTAAAACAAAAAATATTTTTGATGTTATGGAACATAATGCAGGGCTATTTGATTTCTCAGACTATCCAAAGCATCATTCACTCTACTCAGATATCAATAAGAAGGTGATATGCAAGTTCAAGGATGAGCTCAATGGAGATTTAGCTCTTGAGTGCTTTGGTCTAAAATCCAAAATGTACTCCCTGAAATCTTCGAGTGAAGAAAAGAAGCGGGCGAAGGGTGTGTCTACGCATGTTGTTCGACTGAAAATCAAGCGTCAAGATTATTTAGAATGCCTACAACAGGTGAGAACTAGCATGGAGAAGCAGGCAAGGATCGCGCAAGATAACCATCACCTATATACATTAATACAGAATAAAATTAGCTTAAGTCCTTTTGATGATAAGTGTTACTTGCTAGATGATGGAATATCAAGTTTTGCCTATGGACATTATAAAATTAATCAAGATTGTATCAGTGATGAAAATTGTTAATATGATGTAGAAAATGTTGTAATGTAAAATATCAAGAAAATGTTTTTATATAAATATATCTTTCTGTAAATATACTTTCTATAAATTGCTTTGTTAAAAGAAAAAAATGTTGATTTTTTATATGAGTGCTTATTTATAACTTCTACACAAACCTTCCTAACATATTGTTAGATATGTGTAACACGCATTTTCAAACACATACACACATATACATCTATACAATATATATAAATAGCTATGTTCATTGTAAATAATTTTGCTTAATGTATAGTTCTTCTAATCTTTCAGAATTTTTTAAAAACATATTTAAAAACTTTTTTTAAATTTTGTAAAACTTTTTTGAAAAACTTTTTTGAAAAACTTTTTTATACTTTCAGAATTAAAAAAAAAAACATATTTAAAACTTTTTTTTTAATTTGTTGAAACTTTTTTGTAAAACTTTTTTTAAATTTTGTTAAAACATTTTTTTTAATTTTATTAAAACTTTTTTTCTTAAAACTTTTTTTTCTTTTGTTAAAACATTTTTTGTTAAAACTTTTTTTTAACTTTTCTTAAAACTTTGTAAAACTTTTTATCATCTTTGTAAATTTTCTATAATTTTTAAATTTGTTAAAACTTTTTTGTAATTTTTTGTAAAACATTTTTTAAACTTTTTTTTTATTATTATTTTTTAACTTTGTTAAACGTTTGTAAAACTTTTTATTATCTATGTAAAACGTTTGTAATTTTTTTAAACTAATAAACTTTATATATATATATATATATATATATATATTACACAAGAACCCTTTTATAAACATTTAACTTTTATATTCTTAGAGATTTGTAGATATATGATGTGTGTTTTTACTTAAACATTTTTATACTAATACATAAATTTTTTAAACATATACATATGTTTAGATTCGTTCAAACATATATAGAGAGATATATATATGCTTACTAACATATATACTTACTAAGACACGCATATTTTCTAACACTTATTTTAAATAACCTGGAAAACATGTATATTTATTAAAAAACGTATTCATGTACACGCATCTTTTTAAGAATTTATCAGAGAAAACAATAAAATGAGATAAAATAAAATAAAATGGTTTTAAACGGAACCGCTTTGACACCTTAATTCTTGATATATATATATATATATATATATATATATATATATACCATTCTAGCAAAGTGTTAAACGGAACAGCAACATAATATTAATAATTGTCATGATTGAGAGAAAGATGAATATGATCATCGATTGCACACTGATTGCGCATTGATTGCGCAATGATCGATCCTGTTGCAGGTGAACTCTCCATTTCCTACTACTAAGGTCTTATTTGCATTAATTCGTATGGTGTAAAACAAACGTTAAGACACAGAGTTCTCGCATGATGGCTTTTCTACAAATGTGAATTTGTTCTACACATCTATTTTTTTCGCCTTAAAGTAAAAAAAACTAATTGCATATTTTATTTAGAAACCTTATAATTATTCAATTTCTGTAATAAACAAAATAGGTACAGTCATGGAAAAAAAGAGTAAACACTCCCTACTAACTCCTCAATAAATCATCGTAGACGAAAGTTACTGGTACCGAAAGATTCGAAATAAAGTCTACTTTTAAATGACGCATATAAAATTTTCTTAGGGGGTCATCTACATATTAAAACGATCTAAACTTCATTTTTTTCAATAGCAATACCGAATTTTAACGAGATATTTCAAATCTTCGGTTCAAACTATGCCTAGATACCAAATTTCAAGTCATTCGAATGATAAGTTTTTGAATTATAAACATTCAAAATTTAGTGGTTCTAATGTTAAATTACATTTTCATATTTTTATTTATATCTCCTGAAATTATGCTCCTAATATGCTAATTTCTTTTGTAGTAATAATACTAATATACCCAAACATAAATACGCTGAATTTGCATTTTTTATAATTTTATGATATGAATTATGAATTATGAAATTAATATTCGAAAATATTATGAATTGCAACCTACAATTTTTTTGATGGATTTAGATTTATTAAGTCCTGCTTTATGGAAAACCAAAATTTCACATTTTTCTTCCAAGTAGTTTTCAAATTATGCTTTAAAAACGGCAAAATGATGGTTTAAGGGGCCGTCTATGATGGAAGTGAGTAGACATCTTGAAATTTATTCTGCTGTACTGTAATCTAACAGGCTTCATTGACTCCTTGAGTGGCACTTAAGGTGCCTTGATCAAGAAAGAGGCTCTCTCGGTTAACGATCGAGTACGGAACTTCAATTTGGATACAGCCCTTAAAATACGCTCGTTTTAAAATAATTAATTTCTCGGAAACTTATGGTACGAATTGCATAAAAATTCGTTTTTAGGCTAATTGAAGGGTGTAGAGTTCATTTATGCTGTCAGAATTGTGTACTTCTGTTGAAAAAAACAAAGTTTGGGTTCGTTTTAATATGTAGATGGCCCCCTAAGCAAATTTTATATACATTATTTAAAAGTAGACTTTATTTCCAATCGTTCGGTACCAGTAACTTTCTTCTACGATAATTTTTGAAGAGTTAGTAGGGGGTGTTTACTTTTTTTTCCACGACTGTACTTTTTTGATGGTTTTTCCAAATATTAAGCGACCGTGAAGGGGTTAAATCTGACGAATATTATTTCCCTTTATTACTGACACCAAAACATCCCGAGTCAGATTCGGGGATGGGCCACAGTTAAGTAAATGCATATTTATATTTACAGTGTTTTGTCATATACATTTATATGTATATAAAATGAAATTGAAATATCGTAATGTACAGTTTAGATCAAACTGTATGCTCATTTAAATTTATTTCAAAATATGTACTTTGTTAAGACTAAGATGGAACAAAATGATAATAAATTAAAATTAGCGTACAAATATTTCAAAACCAATATTCGTGACTGGTGAATGTTTTTGCAGATCCCTTAGTCAAGCATTTAATAGATATTCGGATCAAATTTTAACCTTTTGCAACATTTTTTGAAGAAAATCGGAAATCACATTCACACTCTAATTCCAGTGCCAGGTTACGTTCTAGAAATTCCGTAATTCAGTAAATCAGAATTCATACCAGGAAGTTTCAGCAATTTCAATTTATTTAATGACGGAATGTCTTTTTTTTTTTAATAAAGTAAACATATCTATTTTAAGTTTCTGGTATGAATTGGGAATGCCTGAATTAAAAAAATACAAAACATTGGAAGCAATGGTGGTAGCATATATGCTACGATGAGCATTAGGGGTTTAAGATGTCCAAATCAGTATGGACTATAAGACGGCAAAGTAAAAGGTGGAAATTATAAATATATAAAACCACGTCTGTGTCCGAATATAAGATTTGCTCAGAAACCCGCTCTCAATTTGATCAACAATTTGATTTTAATCTATTTTCAGTGAGGAAAGAAAAAATATAGAAATTAAACTTTGATTAATAGACTGATATTAACTCATACTGGCATAACTTTCAAAAAGTAAAAGATTTATTTTCCATAAGTCAACAAGTTAAGAGTCTCTCTGCTGGTTTGAACTATGTAATCTGAGAATTTATTTTCGAGAAGGACTATGTAATAGGCATGCGTATGTTTCCCTTTTTAAATGCAAATTGTTGAACCAAGGTAAAAATATTGCCTGTTCTAGTTGTAGTTTACTAGACAACGATGCATCAATTTACTCTGCATGAGTCACAGTAAAATTCTTTTATGATAAAATTTCAACGCTCGCTTAACTGGCCAATTGCCCGGACATAAATCCCATGGAAAATGTTTGGCGTACTACAGTTTGTGAATGTGCAGTGTGTTTGGTGTCTGTCGAAAAAATGTTTATATTGTTAGATATAAAACGAAAACAGGATTTTAAAATCTGCTATTTGTGAACATAATTTGCTTTGTCATCTCGGGAATTTCAAAATCTTGTAAACTCCGTGCCATAACGCTCTATTAAAATTATTAAACAGAAAATAAGTACAATTCATGTGTAATAATTCTATAATACAGCAAACAAATGCCGTTATTTTTGTTCCTATTGCATATCTAGTGAATATACAATTCATTATAACGCAATAACATAAATTTTTAAAAAGCACGTACTAAATCGTGCATGTATCTAAAGCTTGGATGTTGTTGCCCTTCTGTTTAAAAATTGATATAAAAATGTATAATTATGAATTTAAATACAAAACTGAACCTAACTGGAACTTTTGGTACAAAAAACATCTTTATACATGATTTGGTTTAGTTGTTATTACAGTCGGACCTCTATTTTGCGAATTTCTCTATTTTGTGAACTTTTCCTTGGAACCAAGAACATTTTGCAAATTTCTTCGTAAAATAACCTCCAAATAGCGAAGTGCATTCTCTATTTTAAAAACATTTTCTTGGGATCTAATATTTTTTTCTTCCCATTTCTCAAAATATTTCTGGATATTTCAAACTTATTCTTTGTTTAAACACATTTTATGATGTTCAATGGCCTTGAACTGGTTCTACTAGTAGCCTTCTTTGTCAGCAGTCAGAATTTGGTAAGTACGGAAGACGAACACGATAATCCCTTTAACTTAAAAAGAAGTGTTTATACAGATGAGAAAAAAAGAAGAAATTAACCATGATGTGCTGATTGATGATTGTATTTCACTTAATTCTGAAATTGAGATCTCGGAAACACTATCCGAATGGGGTATTTTTGACAGTGTGAAAAATAAAAAAAATACAGCAATGAATTGCGATGAAGACGAATATGATGATGATGGAAATGATTATGATGCAGGAATTAAGAAAACTTCCAATGATGAAATGCTAAAAGTATTTGAAAGAATCCGACACGGATTATAGTTAGAAGAAAATACTCATGAGGGGGTTTTTGGTGCATTGCAAAGATGCGAGACGTATTATGAGAAAGGACTTAAAAAAAAAAAAAAAAAAAAACCTCAGGCAAAATTAACAGAGTTTTTCAGAAATTAAAATTAAGGACGCATATGTTAATGTATGGTTAAAATTATTTGTTATAATAATAATAAATACGATAGTGTCATTAAAATTCGTTAATTTTTGTGTAAAACTATTTACTTTAAACAGAAAATACAGTGTATTCCCGGATAATGTTTTGGTTTCCTTGCAGATTTCAAAGATTTAAACACATAGAAAAAAATGAATTGATAAGGGATATTGATGGGTAAAATAAATAAAACAAATCGATATAACTTATTTTAAAAAATGTGATTAATTGACTTTTAGTAAAAATATTTTGTGTTTATGAATTTAAAATCTATTTTATGTAGTTTAAAGTATTTTAAATGGTGAATCTCTATTTAACGAATTTTCCATATAACGAACTTTTTTCCGGAATTTAGTGACTTCGTTAAATAGAGGATCGACTGTACTTATTCCAAATACAGGGGTTTTCAGAACAACTCTTCAATAATTTGTAGGAAGGTTCGAAATCAAAACTAATCAATAAAAAAAGGATTGTTGAACTATTATTTAAAACGGGTCGGTATTCATAACATTATACATATTTGTGCCTATATATACGTATGTGTCACCTAATTGTTTTTCTGAGGAATACATGATTTAGTTTTTTTTTTCATATATTATTAATTGTGGTTTTTGTTATTTGTTTTTACTGAGTTTTAAATTTAGTGAAGAAATTAGTTTATCAATATACAGTAGCGCTCAAAAGTATTTTGACAAAGCTAATATTTCACTTAATTGAAAAGAATAATAAAATACAAAAATCAATCATTTATTTTATTTAACCATATTCAGTGTTTTAATTTTAATAAATTAACAATAAATATTAATAATATTAATAAAATTATATATATACTATATATATATATATAGATATTTATAGAGATATATCCATATATATGTATATATTTATATCTGAATTTTGTCATGCAGTAACTCTCGAATTTTTGAACCGATTTGGATGAAATTTTTCTTATGTATAGTACGTACTAATGTCTTGACCAAGTTCGTTGGCCAGCTTCGTCCGCCATCTTATTTCAAAATGGCGGCCATTGGAATTTTTGAAATTTTTTTATGTTTTCTAACACTGTATAGAGGAAAAGGTCCAAATACCGGCTACCACTTTTGTTTTCAATCTAGATCATACAATTTTCAAAATTAATAAAATAAAAAGTGACAGCAGGGTACCTTGACACGTCTTACACCTGTTTAGAGAAAAAAAAATCAGTTTAAAATGCGTTTTCTGTTTATAATAAGCAAAATTCCGAAAGTCTTCAAATTTTCAGTTTTTAAAATGGGGTCTAAATACCGGCTACCTAAGTTTTTTCCAAAAGATCACACAAATAGAGCTAATGACAATTACTAAGCAATAAGAATATTATTTTAATAAATTGTATTGATTAATAACATTTCTTATGCACAGAAAAAATACGCAATTTTTAATAAATATGTATTTTTGTCAAATTTCTAAAATTCTTTTCGACTATCTCTCACAGTCTTTTTCCCATTATGTTTCTAATTTTGTTTTTTAACGTGTAAAACAAAACAAAAAGCTTACTGATTGAAATGAGAATTATTTTATCTGAAAAAATCAAAAGCATAATATCACTCTCTGCGTCGGTATGGTCCCTATCAAACCACATATCGCATTCTTAACATTGAACCCAGAATCCCCTCCCCCATTCTTGTCCACAGAAAAAGCACCCATGCAGAAGACACAAATTTATCATCTTCCTCTGTTGGGTATTTTCCTTTTTCACTTTTTTAGCCCTCTCGCTGCGTAATTGTTTTATAAAAATAGCTTCAAAAATTGCGTATTTAACCCCTTCGCGACGAGCGTCTTTTAAGAATTTTTATTCTTTTGTCACCGGTTTTTCAAAACAAAAGCTTTTGTCTAATTTAACCGGGAAAATGCTCCGATTAAATAAGGCAAAATTTACAATAAAAAAATAACTGGTGGAAATAATCAAAGAGGTTTAATTAGACAAAAAATATTCATCCCAGAGGAAATCTCGGGTTGCGCAAATTTTGCTACTTTTACGATGCCCAAGAAAATCTCGGGTTGCGCAGCGAGATGGTTAAAATCAAATTTCTGCCTCTTTCGCCTGGTTTACTCAGTCATTTTTTTTCTCTTCACATTTATTACAGGCAATTTTGTAATGTCCAACAGCTCTTTTTTGGAAAGTGATCCGGTAACCAGTGTCGGTCCTGAAGAATTACGGCCATGGTTTCTTTTTTCATATTGCGAAATGGAACGGGGACTATTTCTGAACCATTTAAATTAATTTATAAATTATCTATTTAAATTAATTTATTTTCCTCCCCTTCAAGCAGAGCAACCGAGAGAGGTCCAAATACCGGCTAGCCGGTATTTAGACCACTCTAGGTAGCTTGTATTAGGACCACTGCTATGTTTAAGTTAAAACCGGTATTACTCATTCATATAATAAAATACCAATACGGTGCGCGTGGCAATTGAGAGCTAAGTATGTCTAGAAAATAACTTAATCAACAATTCAAGCCAATATACGATCAGTATATTTTTAAAAAATGAGAAACACATATCTGAAAAACTTCTGATGTCCCAGATTACGTTGATTCGACACTTTTGCATTTACTATTTGTAAATGACACAGACTTCAGTGACGTACTTTTCGTAACTTTCTTCTCTCAATTAAAGTTACAAACTCTGCCTATCACCGCTAGGCTGAGCTGCGCTGAGCTCTCAGAACACCTAGTCGCCGCTATTTGGACCCTAGCCGGTATTTGGACCTTTTCCTCTACTTATAGAAAATGTTACGTTTCACAAAATGCAAACTCTTATATATCATTTTAAACAGAATGTTAGAAACATTTAAAGATATTTTAAAAAGTCATACAGTGAAAGTTAACAACATAGGTCATTTTAAAGAGAAAGTTACGAAACCTAAAAATTTCCAAACGTGTTCACAAATTTCAAGTTGCCGCCATTTTGGAACAAGATGGCGGATGAAGCTGACCAACGATCTCGGTCGAGGAATTAATGTGTACTATGCATATGAAAAATTTCATCCAAATCGGTTAAAAAATTCGAGAGTTACGGCATGACAAATTTCAGATATAAATATATATATATGGATATCTATATCTATATCTATATCTATATCTATATCTATATCTATATAGTATATATATATAATTTTATTAATATTATTAATATTTATTGTTAATTTATTAAAATTAAAACATTGAATTTGGTTAAATAAAATAAATGATTGATTTTTAGGGTTTCGTTCATCTCACGAAACCCTATTCGTCTCGCTCCTCTGTCTGTCTGTCTGTCCGTCCCAGAGCCCGTTCTCAGAAACTATACATGTTAGAGACTTGAAATTTTGGGTACTTATAACTGAACACCTCACATCAAACAACAAATCATAAAATTTTGAAAAAGTTGGTAATTAACCGAATTACGGGCTAATTAATTTCTAAAATTAACCAATCCACCTTTTTAACGCAAATTCAAACGGACTTTCTCGAAATCATCCGTGTTTCTCCTAAGGGTTGCCCTGGGTTCGATCCCAATCGCGCCCGTCGGGCTAATCGTTCGGAGTTTTCGTGGTTTTCTTCGAGCCGTGGATCTTCCATGCGTTAATACGGATTAGGTTCCCTTAGAAAGACCCCACGGAGGGCACTTTCCCCGGGCCTATATCCCTCGTGTAGATAATTGGCCGTCAAAAATCAACCCAACCCTAAGGGTTGCCAGTAAAATCAGCCGCATGCACGGTTACCACGGAGGAAATTAAGCCGAAAAATGAAGTGAAGATTTTAAAGCGAAATCGTATATCAGAAAATATTGGTCCGAGAAATTTGTAAATGGAATAGACAGACGCAGAAAAAAATCTACTTTCATTTGGTATAAAGTTCACATTTCTGCGATGTGTATAAGTTAAAATATCCACTAAAAATCGATCGATAAAAATTTAATTTCTTTAATTGGAAAGACATGGAAATAAAAAGATTTCAATTCGGCGGGAAAGCAGGTAGACATGACGACGCTGCGGTTTTCCATAATAGCATATTTTAATACGAAATTTTAACTTTTAAAATATTAAATTTTTTGGCATCCCGATGTCAAATTTCACGCTGATTTCATTGATACCCATATCTAAGTCCTATCTTAATTACAAGCTGAAATATTAATTATTATTTAAATTATCGGTTTATTCCTATCAAATGCGTCGATTAAAATGAAGAGACGCACTTATTTAACGACGAATTAACTTAAATTAGGAAATCTAATAATTTGCCTGGGCTTTTTGAACAGCGATATGAGATAAGTATAACTCATTCATCATCAGATAGTTTACTTCATACCACTATTTTCTAATAGTAATTTCAGGAAATATTTTGAATTATTGGTTAAGACCGCCACTCAGTCTGTTTGAAACTTTAAGATAGTTTATAACACATAGAAAAAAGTGTAAAAAAGAATGGAGTGTGATATTTCGAGGAGGGGGTGGGGAGCAAGAATTATTTTTAAAATCTTAGCGTTTGTTACCGCAGCAAATATTTTAAATTCTTGTTTAAGACCGCCACCACCCCGACCCATCTATCTACGGAAAGATTGCGTAAAGGAGTTTCGTTCAGATATGCTTTTGTTAAGAATAGAGTGCATTCCCTGGTGGTGGAATGTGGAACTAACATAACGCGATTTTGTTAAAATTAGGAAATCTAACAAGTCGATCTCTTTGAAACTTTAAGATATTTTATAACACATAAGATAAAGTGTAAGAAAGAATGACACGCGAAATTCCGGGGAGGGGGGGGGGCGCTAAATTTCTATTTAAAAAATTAGCGTTTCTGACCGCTTTAGGTGACTTTTTGAGAGAGTCCTGAGATATATGCTACTTATTTAATATAAAATTGTCTAAAGTTTAGTTACCACTATTTCCTAATAGTAATTTCAGCAAATATCTTAATTTTTTATTAAGACCGCCACCACCTCGAGTAACATATCTACTTATAGGTTGTTTAACGGAGTTTCCTTCCGATACAGTTTTGTTAAGAATAGAGTGCGCTCCCAGGTGGTGGAATGTGGAACTAACTTTTTTGTTAAACTAGAATTATTTTTAAAATCTTAGCGTTTGTTACCGCAGCAAATATTTTAAATTCTTGTTTAAGACCGCCACCATCCCGACCCATCTATCTACGGAAAGATTGCGTAAAGGAGTTTCGTTCAGATATGCTTTTCTTAAGAATAGATTGCATTCCCTGGTGGTGGAATGTGGAACTAACATAACGCGATTTTGTTAAAATTAGGAAGTCTAACAAGTCGATCTGTTTGAAACTTTAAGATATTTTATAACACATAAGATAAAGTGTAAGAAAGAATGACACGCGAAATTCCGGGGAGGGGGTGGGGGCGCTAGATTTCTATTTAAAAAATTAGCGTTTCTGACCGCTTTAGGTGACTTTTTGAGGGAGTCCTGAGATATATGCTACTTATTTAATATAAAATTGTCTAAAGTTTAGTTACCACTATTTCCTAATAGTAATTTCAGCAAATATCTTAATTTCTTATTAAGACCGCCACCACCTCGAGTAACATATCTACTTATAGGTTGTTTAACGGAGTTTCCTTCCGATACAGTTTTGTTAAGAATAGAGTGCGCTCCCTGGTGGTGGAATGTGGAACTAACATTTTTGTTAAAATTAGGAAATATAACAAGGCGATCTGTTTGAAATTTTACGATAGTTTATAACACATTAGAAAAAGTTTATAAAAAATGGCGCGTGAAATTTCGGGAAGGTGGGGAGAGGGGGAGGGGCAAGATATTTCTTTTTTGTTTCATACCGTTTCAGGTGCGTTTTTTGATGGAGTCCTCAGATACATGCTACTTATACTTATTAAATATAAATATGTCAAAAGTTAAATTACCACTACTTCCGAATAGTAATTTCAACAATTATCTTAAATTCTTGCTGAAGACCGCCACCCCCTCGAGTAACATATCTACTAATGGGTTGTGTAAAGGAGTTTCGTTCAGATACGCTTTTGTTAAGAATACAGTGCGCTCCCTGGTGGTGGAATGTGGAATTAACAGACCGCGATTTCATTTAAAGTAGGAAATGTAACAATTCAATCTGTTGTAAACTTTAACACACGATAATAAATTATAAAGAAGAAGGGTGCGTCGCATTTCGAGGAGGGGGGGGGGGTTGAGGGAGGTGCGCGAACAAAATTAGGAAATATAACTGGACGATTTGTTTGAAACTTTAATATGGCTTATAAAACATAACATAAATTTATAAAATCAGGCCACGTCAAAAATCATGGTGACCATCTGCCTACTCCCCCCCAAGGGGGGCACTTTTCTAAATTTGGCAGATACCCGTCATGTGATATATCGTAGCATTATGGGGGGGGGCGAACAAAATTAGGAAATATAACAAGGCGAATATGTTTGAAACTTTAACATAGTTTAGGATGTGTTTGCCAAAATTTAGAAGGTATTCCATGGCGATAAATGTACTGGACGTTTTGAAAGAAAGTGTTTTGAAAGGAATATTAAACGAAACCCTCTGTGCGATGTATGATCACACTTACCCACTTGTTGTATTTTATTATTCTTTTCAGTTAAGTGAATTATTATCTTTGTCAAAATACTTTTGAGCGCTACTGTATATGTATGTATACAGTATACATATATGTGTGTATATATATACATACTTTTAGAACTTTTCTTCGTACTGCTAAACTTAAACGGGAATTGTGAAAAGCGACAGATAATTTAACTAATATATCTAGGATAGATACACTTGGTAGACTTAACTTTACTCAATGAATAAAAATATTAATTTCCCAACTTATATATTGATAATGAATTTAGACAAAACTCCATATTTTATTAAACATCTGATAACTAAACATATGCAGAAAGGGTTTTTTTATTTCATCCATTTCCCTTTAAACGAATTGGAGTAGCAATGTTTAAATTCATTTTTTTTTCAAATTGTATTTTTCCAATTTATCAATATGATAAAAATGCTAAAACTTTGACACTTTGCAGTTGACTCGCTATTATATAAGGTGTGCACTGTTAACGGTGTCCGTTGGCTAATTCCTATATTATTAGGAATAGAAATATAGTTGAGATTACAATAATTTTTCAAATGAGGTAAAAAAGTATTTTAAAAGCGATTTGGGTTAATAAAAACATTTTAAAAAAAATTAAGAAATTTAAATTTGTATACAGTCCCTCGTTACTAGCAGTTATATTTAGTAAAAAATATCCTATTACTCTAACAAGTAAGCGGAAAAAAAAGTCCCATGCTTATAAACTGACCGAATAATACCTGTTTAAAGTTGAAGCATCTTTTTTGCTGCTCATTCACAAATTTATTAGAAATTTAAATAATTGTCAGATATAATATATATACGTATCATTGAGAGCAAAATTAGCATTAGAATATAAATTTGGAATTTATTTTCATTCTGACGTAATAAATAAACATATACAACTTGTATTAAAAATATATGTTAAGAAATAACATAAATTTTGCTAAATAAAATGGTGATAAGCAACAGACGAAATTCTTTACAAAATGATATATGATATTTTAAAATAGATGAGAAGGTCCAAATACCAGCTAGGGTCCAAATACCAGCTACTAGGTGTTCTGAGAACTGAGCGCAGCGCAGCCTAGCGGTGATAGGCAGAGTTTGTAACTTTAATTGACAGAAGAAAGTTACGAAAAGTACGTCGCTGAAGTCTGTGTCATTTACAAATAGTAAATGCAAAAGTGTCAAATCTACGTAATCTGGTACATCAAAAGTTTTTCAGATATGTGTTTCTCATTTTTTTTTAAATATACAGATCGTATATTGGCTTGAATTGTTGATTAAATTATTTTCTAGTCATATTTAGCTCTCAATTGCCACGCGCACAGTTTTGGTATTTTATTATATGAATGATTAATACCGGTTTTAACTTAAACATAGCAGTGGTCTGAATACCGGCTACCTAGAGTGGTCTAAATACCGGCTAGCCGGTATTTGGACCTCTCTCGTTTGCTCTAATTGAAGTGGAGGAAAATAAGTTAATTTAAATAGTTCCATAATTAATAAATTAATTTAAATGGTTCAGAAATAGTCCCCGTCCCATTTCACAATATAAAAAAGGCAACCATGGCCGTAATTCTTCAGGACGGACACTGGTTACCGGATCACTTTCCAAAAAAGAGCTGTTGGACATTAAAAAATTGCCTGTAATAAATGTGAAGAGAAAGAAAAAAAATGACGGAGTAAACCAGGCGAAAGAGGCAGAAATTTGATTTTAACCCTCTCGCTGCGCAACCCGAGATTTCCTTGGGCATCATAAAAGTAGCAAAATTTTCGCAACCCGAGATTTTCTTGTGGATGCATTTTTTCCGTCTAATTAACCCTCTTTGATTATTTCCACCAGTTATTTTTTATTGTAAATTATGCCTATTTAATCGGAGCATTTCCCGGTTAAATTAGACAAAAACTTTTGTTTTGAAAAACTGGTGACAAAGGAATAAAAATTCTTAATATACGCTCGTCGCGAAGGGGATAAATATGCAATTTTTGAAGCTATTTTGATAAAGCAATTACGCAGCGAGAGGGCTAAAAGACTGAAAAAGGAAAATATCCAACAGAGGAAGATGATAAATTTGTGTCTACTGAATGGATTCTTTCTCTGTGGACAAGAATTGGGGAGGGGATTCTGGGTTCAGTGTTAAGAATGAGATATGTGTGTTTATAGGGACTATACCGACGCATATAGTGATATTATGCTTTTGATTTTTTCAGATAAAATAATTCTCATTTCAATCAGTAAGCTTTTTTTTTGTGTTACACGTTGAAAAACAAAATTAGAAACATAATGGGTAGAAGACTGTGAGAGATAGTCGAAAAGAATTTTAGAAATTTGTCAAAAATACATATATATTAAAAATTGCATATTTTTTCTGTACATAAGAAATGTTATTAATCAATACATTTTATTAAAATAATATTCTTATTGCTTAATAATTGTCATTAGCTCTATTTGTGTGATCTTTTGTGAAAATACTTAGGTAGCCGGAATTTAGACCCCATTTTAAAAAATCAAAATTTGAAGACTTTCCGAATTTTGCTTCTTATAAACAGAAAACGCCTTTTAAACTGATTTTTTTTTCTCTAAACAGGTGTAAGACGTGTCAAGGTACCCTGCTGTCACGTTTTGTTTTATTAATTTTGAAAATTGTATGATCTAGATTGAAAACAAATGTGGTAGCCGGTATTTGGACCTTTTACTCTACTATTTGATTATCTAATCTAAAACTTAAATAATAAAAATTAAAGTTATCTTAAAACTTGCTCGAAGGGATTCCCTTCGGGTGCAATGCAGAAATGTACATGGGAAATAAATCCTTCTAATAGTTTAAGCACTTTGCGTACGATCCCTCAAAGTATGGCCAAACTCATCTGTGTTCAGATGCAGAAAATTGGCATATCATGCAATTCAATGTTTTATAACTCGGTAAATTTTAGTGTTATATGAATGGGACTTTTTTTGTCTTATTTGTTAGTGTAATAGGAAATTTTTACTAAATATCACTTATAGGATTGAAGGACCGTATAAAAATTTAAATTTCGTAACTTAAAAAAAAATCTTTTTATGATCCAGACGACTTTTAAAATAATTTTTTATCGCATTTAAACATTTTTGTAATTGGAAATATATGTTTATGACATTTTAGGTTTAGGAATTAACCATTTTACATCCCTGTATATCATTTGCGAAAAGGGATGTTGTGAACAGAAATAATGTATATGATTTTTATGTATGTTGCAGATATGCTTCCACATATATTTTTCGATGGACTTGCCTTTATATACGATGGTCCTTTAGGTACATTTCATGAAATCAAGAGCCAGAGTTTCAGTAATAAAAAAGCATTTTTAAATAAAAATAATATGGCAACAGTATTTTATGTATCATGGCATTTTATTTATTTTTCCTTAAATATTTTTCAATAATAATTCCTTGAAATTAGATCTTTACTGTTCTAGATCACGCCTGCGAAAAACAAATTGAAAAATATCTTTGAAAAGGTTTAAAATTGTATGAGAATTGTCATTTTATAATTTTCTTAATTTTGAAAAATTTTATCACAGTGTATTTGTATTTTTTCTTGAATGAAGAAGTTTTCTTTATAAAACTGCTTTATGAAAGTTTCCTTTATAAAACTGCTTTATGAAAGTTTTCTTTATAAAATTGCTTTACGTAAAAAAATTAAATGACGCATTAACAAAATAATTCAAAAGGAGCCCACTTGAATAATATCCATGACACTTTTATATGCAGAAGATTAGCTTTTGAGGTTTCCTATGACATGTATTATAGTATAACTTTTCTTACATATTAATTTATTCCGAGATTTCCACGGGCAACGTAAAAGCGGCAAAATTTGCGCAACCAGCGATTTCTCATCTTATCCAACATTTTTCTAACCATAAGCCCTCCCCTCCTCGAATCGGATGAAGAAAGGGCCTCATAGACAGTAAGCTGTTTATTGTTAAAAGAACTGAAATTATCAAAACAATTAGCAAAGAAATGTGAATTTGGTGCAAAGATTAAACCTCGAACCTTGTTTCGAAATTCGATACTAAACTTCATTTTTACTTTCTTCTATCTTCAATAGAACAAAGTATTGTAATCGAAATTTTTCGACTTACGGTTTTCGACGGATTTACACGTTTTAGGGGTCATAGATAACAAAAAACGTGTTTATACCAAATGTCTGTCTGTCTGTGTGTCCGTGTGTCCGTCTGTTCGCGTGTCCGTATGTCCGTGTGTCACCATTGTACATCAAAAATTACATGATGTTGTGCATAGAATTGAACCAAACTTTCTTTTAAGTTTTGGCTATGGCAAGCAGGTCCTCCATTAATTTGGAAAAATCCGCCGGTAGGGGGCACTGTAATAGCCATTTTTGTACGATTTTTGTGCATTTTGAATATTGTACCAAAGAAAAGTGCACGAAGTTATGCATAGAACTGAACTAAATTTTTTTAGTATGTTTTTGGCCATGGTAAGAAGGTCCTCCCTGAATTTGGAAAAATTCTGCCAGTAGAGGACGCTGTAATGGTGAGTTTTGGGCGATTTTTGTGCATTTTGAATATTGTACCATCGAAAAGTGTATGAAGTTATGCATAGAATTGAACCAAATATTTTGTGTATGTTTTTAGCTATAGCACGAAGGTCCTCCTGAATTTGGAAAAATTCTGACAATAGGGGGCACTGTAATAGCGATTTTTGTGTATTTTGAATATTGTACCATCGAAAAGTGTATGAAGTTATGCATAGAATTGAACCAATTTTTTTGTGTATTCTTTTGACCATGGCAAGAAGATTCACCCTGAATATTGAAAAATTCCATAGGAAGGAGGCACTGTAATAGAGATTTTTGTGTAATTTTTAATATTGTACCATCGAAAAGTGTATGAAGTTATGCATAATTCTAATAAAAATACTAATTAAAATGAATTATTGGTATTTTTAACAACATTTTTAAATATTAATATACATGAGATAGAAGAAAGTTTTGGGATTGTTACATCCAACTAGTTAGTACGAAACTTCATTTTTACGCGAAAGATACAAATAGTCGGATGTGCCAATCTCAAAACTTGCTTCTATATCATACATGTTAATACTTCATATTTCGCTATCACAGTGCCGAAATTGAATGGCAATTTATGCCCATTATGAGGATTCTAAAAGTATAGGGTCTTTGAACTATGTGCATTTAAAAAGAGATATAAGGATCGCATTTCTCAAACAAATCATTGACTGTCGCAACCCACCCTATTAAATATCAGCTAACAAAGTTTCCAACCCAAAGAGCATAAAAGCGACATCTTTTCAGCAGTATACATCTAAATTTAACAAGGATCTATTTATGTGAAAATGTAATAAAATTT
Source organism: Maratus speciosus (assembly GCA_963932465.1). NCBI lineage: Eukaryota > Metazoa > Arthropoda > Arachnida > Araneae > Salticidae > Maratus > Maratus speciosus. The sequence continues at coordinate 95,231 of CAWVRF010000464.1, forward strand.
GAAGTTTGATTAAATTCCGTGCATTAGTTTTGAGATATAGCTATGACTAGTGTTCCCATTTGATGTTTTTCAAAGGACGTTGCACCCTGCCCTTTTCGTTTAAACTGCTGATGCACCCTGCCCCGTTTCCCAATAGCTTCTTTGTCTCCTCTATTTTTTTTCAAAATATTTGACATTTTATTGTTCTCCACCCCCTCCCCAACCTCTGAAAACAGAAGTTCAGCTGCTCTGATTGACTCGCGCGTTTGAAGTTCCTCACCGTCTCAAAATGCCCCCAGGAAATTTAAGGCTACTAATTAAAGGTTTAGAGTTGAATGGCCCACTCTTCAGAACCGACAAATGATAATCCAATGAGAGTGTCCTTTCACTCAACAAAATGTTCCCTTTCACGCAATATAAGTGCTTTTTTACCAGACAAAAATGCCCTTTTCAATAAATTCGCCCTGCCCTTTATAAAAGAAATGTGAACACTAGCTATGACCAAAATCAAGAAAAATGCAGCATAGCCACGCACCTGTTATATGATTTACACGAAAACCTAATCAACACCAACATGTCAAGGTCTAACACCATAGGAAGTTTGATGAAACTCCATGAATTAGTTCTCAAGATATGACTGTCGCTTTAATCATGTAAATCCTGAAAAATGCAGCTATCAGCGCACCCTAATGAGCTATTTACACCAAAAACTAAACAGTATCAATTTATATCAGGGAATAACCGAATCTAAAGTTTTATTAAATTCCGTGCATTAGTTCTTGAGACAGTACATTTTTCTCCCAGACAGACGTTTTGTAAAAATAGTCAAATTTTGTTTTGGACCTTCTAAAACATATTAATCCGTCAAAAACCGGAAGTCGAATTTTTTCCACAAATCTAATACTTTCTTCAGTAAAAATGATGCGTAAGTAATGCAAAAGATTAAGACTATCAACTTATGCATTATATACTTTAAATTATCCTAATTTGGATTAATGTCAAAAACTGAATTATATTATAGGCTGCGTTTTCAAAATTTCTTCAAGAAAATCACGAAAAACGTTTCCTCAATATTATAATGCGTAACATAAAATTGCAAAAAAAGGAACACCGGAAAAAGAATATCGTTTAAATAAATTAAAAAAAACTGTTTTTCATGATAGGTAAAGATTCTTCTTTTAAGCAATATTTCTCAAATTTGTAAAGTTACATGGAATATAAGTTCTCTTATCAAACATGTGAACCAAGCTGTAACATAAAACAGTTTTCATGTTACATGTTGCTGCAGAAAATATCAGTGTTATTTTTGCTTTAAAATGTCTTTTATTAAAATACAATGCCCATATACTAAATAAAATATATAATAGAAAAAAAATCAATAGTTTGAAACATACGTGCGTCACTACAGTTTTATATATGATAGTTTTCATTTCCAAAATATGTATTTTTTCTTTTTTAAATTATGACATGTATAATTTAAATATACCTGCGGGTATAAAAGCTTGTCTTTCATGTAAGATATTATTAACTCTCTCGCTGCGCATCCGGCGATTTGCACAGACAACGTAAAAGTAGCAAAACTTCTGCAACCCGCGATTTCTAATCATACCCGACATTTTTCTAACCATAACCCCCCCCCCTCCCCATCCCGAATCCCATCAAGAAAGAGCCTCGTAGACATTGAGCTCTTTATTGTTAAAAAAAACTGAAATTAGCAAAACAATTAGCAAAGAAACGTGAATTTGGTGCAAAGATTGAACCTCGAATCTTGTTTCGAAATTTATTATACTAAACTTAATTTTTTGTACAATTTTTCATTTCTGATATATCTCACATTTTTTTACTTTTAAAGTATGGCATGCGTAGTTTAAATATTCTAGGATGTTTTTTTTTTCTAATAAAAACATGAAAATATGATGCGTAATAAACGGAACACCAGATTTTGATAATAGTTTAAAATATCGTTTTTCCTAATATAATATAACTAGTGCTGGTGGCTGCATTATATTTTCAAGAGTTTTTAAAGAGTTTTTTAAAAAATGATCAAAAGAAAAAGTTGTGTATTATTACAGGGTGACCAGAAGTAACATCACGGTTGATGATTTTGTTACTAGTCGATTCTTTTACTGATTGATCTTTGTTCCAACTCTATTTTTTTAATAGGATGTCACACAAACGAAACACGATTTTGAAGCTTCATCGTCAAGAAAAGCGTGCGTGAGAAGTTGCCCGATTGCTCCAAGCACCTCATCCTACCGCTTCCATAGCAATCAGGAGATTCAAGGAGCTTAGCCAAGAAGAAGACTGGACGAAAAGAGGCAGAAAAAGGACCGTGAGTACTCCCAGAAACCGACAATTGATTAAGAAACGCGTATCGTAAAATCTTCAGATATCTATGAGAAAAATAGTGACAAAGACAAGGATTGCTCATGAATCGGTTTGACAGATGTCCAAAGAGTAGCTAAACCTTCATTCTTATAATATCAAAGAAACGCAAATTCTCACTGAAGAAAACAATCGAATACTGCTCGAAATATGTATGAAACTGCTAAAGAGAGGCACAAGTCTACACTGGGAGAGGATCCTGTTTTCTGATGAAAAGCTACGTCCGTTGGAATAATCTTACAGATCGTACTTCATAAACAAATTTTCCAGGGAAGTCTCCCATGATTCCACATCGTCCAAAACCCGAATCTGACATTTGATGACGATCTGGTGTGGTCAGGGATTTGTATAACAGGCAAAACTTCGCTTATTTTCATCGACTCTGAAGCCAAAATTAATAAGGATGTGTATCGAAAAGAGATTCTTGGGATGTGATACTTCCCTGGATCAAAAACACTTTGGAAATGGGGATTAGATTTATACATTTCAGCAAGACTCTATGCCTTCTCATCGAGCGAAATACACACAGGACCTGCGTCAGGTCAATTTTCATGACTTCATCACGACTCGAGAATAGCCACCATACACATGTGGCCTACACCCGTTGGATTACAGTTTGCGATCGATTTTTTAGTCCGATTCCTGTGCAAAACAACGCAAAAGTTTGAAAGATATAAAACGTTCGTCGAATCAGGAATGGTAACGAATCAAACTGGCCGAGTTGTGACCAGTTGCTGGAAATTGCCCCGAACATTGGAGTCTCTTCATAAAAGCACATGGGTGACACTTTGAGGAAAAGTGACTTTTTATTTCTCTAATATATTGTTGTTAATAAATATAGTACTTGTTTGTACTCAATTTCAATTTTTATCTTCTTTGGTGATACATGGTATTTTTAGAGCTACAATATTCTGTTAATTGACAATGTACAGTCGTGGGAAAATAAAGTAAGCACCCCCTACTAACTCTGCAACAAAATATTGTAGAAGGGTACCAAACGATTGGAAATAAAGTCTACTTTTAAATGACGCACATAAAATCTTCTTAGGGGCCATCTACATATCCAAACGAACCCAAACTTTGTTTTTTTCAACAGCAATAGCCAACTTTGTTACCACAAGGTCTACACCCTTCAGTTAGCATAATTACAAATTTTCCTGAAATTTGTACGATTAGTTTCAGAAAAATTAATTACTTTAAAATGAGCATCTTTTAGTAGTTACTCGATTGTTGAAATGCTACAGAATGACTATGTCACTTCTATTAACGTATTATTTCTTGACAATATGACTATTTCACTCGCTTAATATGCTTCGACCAGTGCCAGCCCAAGTATTTGAATAAAATGAGCAAAATATATATATTTTTTCAAATTATGTTTTTTGGCACATCACAGACAGTCTCTTAAACCATTATTTTGACGTTTTTTAATTATAATTCAAAAACTACTTCGAAGAAAAATTTAATTAAGAATTCCCATAAAGAAGGACATAATAAATGTAAGTATATCAAAAAAATTCTTGGTTGCAATCCATAATTGTTTTCGAATATTAATTTCATAATTTATAATTCATATTATAGTTTTTTTAATTACAAATTCAATGTAATTATGTCTTTTTTGTATTATAACAGCACAAAAAATGAACACATTAGGATTATAATTTCAGGTGATATTATTAAAAAATTAAAATGTAATTTAACTATAGAAGCTCTAAATTTTGAACGTTTATGTTTCAAAAACTTATCATCCAAATGACTTGAAATTTCGTTTCTGCTAATTTGAACCGAAGATTTAAAATATAGTGTCAAAATTGGATTTTTTCATTAAAAAAATCAAGTTTAATCTGGTTTTTATTTGTAGATGGCTCCCTAACAAATTTTATATAAATCATTTAGAAGTATTCTTTATTTCCAATCGTTTGGTAGAAGCGATTGTCTTCTATCACAATTAGTTGTAGAATTGGTAGGAGGTGCTTATTTTTTTTCACGACTGCACATTTCTTTTATTGTTAAAAAATTAATGTATTTCAAGAAATGATGTTTCTCTGGGAAATATTTTATTAGCTCCCGGTACGATATGCTATTTCTTTCTCTCAGGTTATTTTGTGTCGTCTTCAAAAAATAACGTTACCTTACAGAAGCCAGCCGTAAAACAAAGCAGTACGATTAAATACTCTATAGCAATTTTTTAAACTTCTAAGTATCGCACATTTTCAATTTTTATACCGTCGTATTGGGGAAAAAAGTACATTTAAATGCAATTTGTTTGAAAACTGCATCTTCATTTATTTTTGAAATATTTTTTTTTTGTAGTGTTTGGAGCCATTTGTTTAATGTTGGCAACGGAAGTACTCCATTTCTGAGTAAAGTAAAGGAAAAATAGTTGTAAAATATTAATTATATATTTTTGTTGCCATTTTTTCATAACAACCGAAAGAAAATGTAATTAAAATACGTGCTATTTTGAAAAAATATAAACGAATGATTTTTGTTAAAACATGGTGCTATTATAAACTATATTTAATTTTAAGTATCTTTTATTAATGCTACAAACAAATGAAGGCCTATAAATCATTAAACAGCCTTTTTTTTTTTTTTTTTTTTTTTTTTTTTGTAACCATTTGGAAAAATGGTTATTGTTCTCGTCAGGATGAGAAATCAAAAGCATATCTGAAGGTTTTTATTGGTTTAATCCGCATTGTATTCGTTTTATGATTGGTCTATACAGTAATCTGTATTTCCCTTTACTTTCAACAGAGATGGATACCTTCTGTTGTCACTATGACAAAAAAGTAATAAAAACTACAAAAAAAAAATAATAATAACTCAGAAACAAATTGAGATACAGCTTTCAAACAAATTGCATTTAAAAGTACATTTTTTTTCTATACGACGCTGTAAAAAGTAATATTGTGGGATATTTAGAAGTTTAAGAATGAAATTTCATTTAAAATGTGTCGTCAGATTTCTTGGAAATCTGACGATGAAAAAGCCTTTTCCCGAACAGCCAATGAAATGCTTGGATAATACATGTTTCAGATGGATACGCACGAGTCGCAGGCGATTTTTGTCGCTTGGAATTTTTATGTGTAATAACATTATTAATGTTTAATTCATGGCGTACGTAATGTATAATCAACTCCGTGCGATTTTTTATGTCTTAAATTTTAGTCTTAAAAAAAAAATCATTTTCCAAATGGTCGTTGTAATTTGATAAATTGCTTTTCTTTTTTATATATTTCCTTTCTTTACAACAATAGAAGTAATCTAATTGCTACCATTTTGAAACAAATTCAAAGAAAATTTTTAAATTTTAAATTTAATTATAAAAATGAGAATATTTAAAAAAAAAATAGCTAGTGCGGGCAAATCTACAAAGAAACAGCTTTCATTAAAAAAAATGAATTATTAAAATTGGTTGAGAAAACAGCTCAAGGTAGATGACAAAAAAAAAGAAAACCTTATCTGTCAAATATATAGAATTAAACTCGCAATGTTATCGCTATGGAAAAATTTTGAGCCGACATTTCAGGCTGTTAGGGTTGACGAATATTTTTGATTTTGAATACACGCCGAGATTTTCGCACTACCGACGCACAGCTCATTTTTCATGTCGATGCGATAAATGTTTTGGACGCTATCGTGTTCACAAAAGTATAATTTTTGCAGGGAAGCCGGAGCTGTGCTCCGACAATTGTTAGTGTTCCTATGCAAAAACTAGCAAAATGCATTCTAATAAAATTTTGAACCGTATTAAAAGCAATATTTTCATATTGGCTTCACGTCAGGAGTTAACAGCCGAAGTAATCTACACAGATTGCTATTTACTAGTCTTTTTGATTATGTTCATTTCAGAGTATTAGGCGCGAAATTCGATTACATATCTTAAAATTGTGTTCTGTTTTTATTTTATTGTTTATTTATTGATTGAGGAATGTTTTAATTTTATTATGGAATATAAGCTGGGATAAAATGATGATCAAGTTATATTAATTTAAGTGCAAACGAATTTACCTTTCGTAATTAGCTGCAGGCGACAGAGGTAGGTTTTAAAAACGAAAATCATGCTTGAAATTTAATTTAAAAATAATAAAAAATGAGATAAATGAGATAAATTTTTCAAATAAATTACGATACATTTTTCGAACAAATTGCATTTCAAAATAAAATATTTTTCTCTATTCGACGGTGTAAAAACTAAAACTGTGCGGCATTTAGAAGTTTAAAAATTTGTAATAAAAGTTAAATTTAATCGTCTGCTGTTGCCGCCGTCAAAATTACGCCTGTGTTACGCGCATACAGATCTTCCTTTATAGTGTAGATATATATTTTTAGATTTCTACAAAAGGCATTTTTCGATGAAAAATACAATATATTCAAATAAAATTCTAATATATTTCAAACGGTATTAATGCATTAACCTCGTGCCAGTGGTTTAAAGTCATATAAACATTTTTTTTTTTTTTTTTTTTTTTTTTTTAATGACGGCATCTTTTTTCTGCATTTGTGTATTATTTTGCGATAGTGACGTCCTATGCCTACTTTTCTGTAGATGTTTAAGAGTGGATCATAAATGTAGAATTCTTAAACGGATGCGAATATGACGTCATTTTACATAAAATAAAAGAGTGTGCTGTAAGTCTTAAAATTGAAATATGTTTTGTACTATTTATATACACTTTTTTTTTCATCGGGAGCGACACTAAATTCTGAAAAAGCAGAATTCATGTTTTCTAGATTCATTATTTCTTTTGAAATGAAAATAAATGTATTTCTAAAATTGAAATAAAACACTGATTTTACCAAATAAAAAACTGTATACTGAAAAATGAAAAATATTTTTTCCTCAAAAAAGTATTTGAGCATTAATTTTCATTTATTAACAATATTATTATATATTAATACTATAAATATTTTTTGTTAGTTTTGATTCTTTAAAACTACTTTTCTTCAAAGCTGAAATCAATATTACTTTAGTATCTCAACTCCATCTTTTCTCACATAAACAGTTTTAAATATTAAATTCGTTAAATAACTTAGATAGAGAAGAAAGAAAGATCCTCTCACAGACGACAGAGTTTTAAAGTATATATGACAACATATTAAAGAGTAATGGAATTTATAGTGTGCTTAGTCTTAATATAAATTTTTAACAAAGCTGCAAAAAATTAGCTTCTATTCAATTTTAGATTCTTTTTTTTAAAGTTTAGTTTATAGTATTATATACAATTTATAAACGATTTATTAGTCGCTTTTTCACCTTCATTATTAAGGGTGTTCTCAAATCCAAAAGGGTAACTTTATGACATAATTTATTTTTGTTCGGAAATGTATGAAACTAACAGGGGTTGTTGTTTAGAAACAATGTAATATAACGGTTTTTGCCTGGGTTTTTTTTTCTTTTTGAAAACGCAATAGATCTTTCAGGAAATAGTGTCAAAGTGGGTGTTTTGAACCGAATATCTGCGGAAAGAAAAATAATCACTCAAGAAAGGGTGAAAAACGTGTTCGTCGAGTGATCAATATCGCTTATAACTCAATATGTAATTTATTTATCAAAAAATTGAAAACACAGTTTGATTCCAAATCCCAACCAGAGTCAGGTTTTCCACTTTTCTATATTTCCGTCAAAAAGTGAATTTGTAAATGTGTCAAAAGGTTGAGAACAGCCTTAAGGTTGAAAACATACTTTTTAATATTTTTCGCAAAAAATTTGTAATCTTTAATTTTTTCAGACATTTCCAAAAAAGAATAGCTCACTTTCGGTCGCTAATTTTAGAAATTGCAACGATAGTGATAATAGTTGTACGTGACTTTATTTGTCAATGCTTTTACATTCCTTCTAAACATCTCAGGATTTAAATTTTTTTCTATTATCGAATAAAGAAAAAAAAATGTTCTTTTGCATGAAATTTGTTTGAAAATTGTAGCTCAATTTAGTGACATTTTATGGTCTTTTAAAATAACTTTAACTTATGATTTTATAAATCAATCTTAACAGCGAACGCAATGATACAGTAATGAAAAATAATTGGTGACAAGTGATTACAATTAGGTTGTCAAAGTAAATTATACAAAGTTCTCCTTTTTTTAATATTTTTTACGCTTAACCTTTTACTACTTCCAAGCGTTGCAATCATGGATCTCACATCCTTCAAAATTGTTGTGAATAGAACCAAGGATTTAAAACTATTAAGTTTTGCGTCAAATACGCCATTTGAGGATTGCGAAAGATGAACAATATAATCTGACACTTTGGTGTTAGACTGAGATATTTCGATGAAAGCGCAGATTTCAATTATCCATTTTTTAATTCTTTATTACTTTCTTCTATCGTTACAAGAAGAAAGTATTGGATTCATGAAAATTTTTTAATTCCGGTTTTCGACGGATTTCCACGTTTTAGGGGTCAGAGAACCCGAAAAACATGTTTTTACAAAGTGTCTGTATGTGAGTCTGTGAGTCTGTCGGTCTGTGTGTGACACAAATTTTGTGAGCGCTCTATCTCAAGAAGTAATGAACGGAATTTAATAAAACTTAATATTCCGTTAGTCCCTAATATAAATTGGAGCTGGTTAGTTTTTGGTGTGAATCGCTCAATAGGTGGCGTTGCTATACAGCATATTTCACGATTTCCACAATAGCTCAATCTCCTGAACTAATGCACGGATTTTCATCAAACTTCAGATTCAGTTAGTCCTTGACAGGAATTGATGTTTTGTGCACTTTGGTGTAAATCGCTCCACAGGTGGCGCTGCTATGCTGTATTTTTCAGAATTTTCATTATAGCTCTATCTCAATAACTAATGCACGAATTTTCATCAAACTTCAGATTCAGGTATGCCTTGATATCAATTAGTGCTGTTTATGTTTTAGTGCAAATCTTTCAATAGGTGGCGCTGCTATGCTACATTTTTCACAATTTCCGCTATAGCTCTATCTCAAGAACTAACGCACGAATTTTCATCAAATTTCAAATTCAGATATAATTTGATATGAATTGGTGCTAAATTGACGTAATTTCTTGTATTTTTTAAATGATTTAATTGACGTGATTTATATAGAAGAAAGTTTTGTGATGGCCACAGCATACTAGTCTTTTGTTTAAATCACATTCGGAAAATGGTGGTCGACAAAAGTGCACAAATATATCTTAGCACATAATGCATAATTTTTTGTTATGAGACATTGTAGACGTTGAGGGAAAAAAACTGTTGTTGATGTTTGTTTGTTTTTTTAAAATTGAGATATTAAAAATAAAATAAAGAAAGTGAATGGGACAAAAACTCCTTATACTAAAAGATTCCCAAAAATATTTTTTTAAGTATAAAATCTTTCAGATTACTGATATTAATGAGACGTATGATTCATATGAATTACTATTTAATTTATTTTATTTTATTTATTTATTATATTTATGTGTGTATTATTATCTACATACTTAAGTTAAAGACACATTTTCTTATCTATGTTATTCAAGTGAGTGAATGTTATCAAAGAAAATTTTTGAAAAGGAGTTATATTCTACTGGAATGTGAGTGATACAACAGGGAAATATGTAGCAGTAGACCGAAGTGTTTATGAGTAGAACATAAACCTTGTTTGACGGTCTGTCACGGGACAAGAGGTCAACAATTCAACATCTATACGTTGGGTTTCCCGTGAAAATAGAGAGAAAGATCACAGAGGTTGAAAAAATAATGGAGGGATGTGGAATACAGGGAGAATGAAGATAATCATATTAGAGTAGAACTGTATGTTTTCTATGAGAAGCGTCTCGTAGGAGAAGCCTACATGTAAACCGCTATTTCAGATAGACCTTTGCGGCCGTAACGCAGTAGAAGCCTTGCAGTGTATGTTCAACAGCAACAAGGATAATGTGTTATAGTGTTTTAACCTAGTGCATAGGCTCCTATGTGTTTTTAAAGTAGGACAGGATCTGCTATATCCTTGCTTGTAAATGTAAATGTTGTGTTTCACATAACTGTTGTAGATATTGAAATGTATCATAAATAAATTTAGAATTTAATATTTATTTGAAGTGTCTTTGTGAAGTTATTTTTGAACTTACACGCATCTATACCTGCATCTGATATCACCCATCTATACCGTACTGTAAAAAAATTATGTAGCGTTACTCCATAAAATTGGTGGCAGCCTTGATGCATATATATATATATATATATATATATATATATATATATATTATAAATGATCTAAAATAACAAAATTTAAATAATTTGTGCAATCGACAAACCATTTCAGAAATCGTGAGTAATTTTGTTAATGTAAACAATCAATCAGCTGTGTAGTGAGTCATTCATTTATAAGATTCATTGATGAAAAAAAAACACTTTCGACCCTTGAATATGTTAACCTCCTGTGGTGTTAATATTTAAATTTTGTTTAATTTAATAGTTCATAGAACACTCAGAGGGCCATGCGTTATTCATGCCTTAAACTTAACTTTTCAGGTCAGTTTTCGTTATTGTCGAGGGATGGTACATGATTTTTTAATCAATCATTTTAAATTTTAATTGAAAACCATTATTTCTACCCATCGTCCTAGGACGGGCATTTACACTATTATTTTTTTAAAAATAAGAAAGTGGCGACATACGAATAGAACATATGTCCAAATTGGAAGTTTTTGTCCAAATCTACATTTCAAAAACCTGCTGCTGCAATTTTTGTAATCCACATTCAAGAACTGCGAAATATATCGAGAAGCTTGATCAGTCGAGTGCAAACAAGTCAACAAACATTAGCTTAGTGATAATGGCAGTTTCGCTAAGTTTTTGTGCAAAATCCCTTCAACACATCAAATTGTTTTTCTCGTGTATCGCCACTCCCTTATTTATGAAAATACTTTAGATTACTCAAGTTCTCTTGAAGTAGACAATCGCATATTATTAATATTATTCTAATTATCCATCTAAAAAAAATCTATACCCGATGTGATGTCTCTCTTCATCTTTAATTACACCTTGGTATACTATCTATATTATAAAAGACAAATTTATCTGTGCGTACTGTTGATGTCATTTTGCAAATGACAACAGCAGACGATCAAATTTAACTTTTGTTTACTTTTCAATTTCTAAATATCGTACATTTTCAATTTGGACACCAACGAATAAAGAAAAAAATGTACTTTCAAATGCAATTTCTTAGAAAACTATATCACAGTTTGTTTAAAAGCTGCATCGGAATTTACTCATTTGTTATTGTTTTAAAAAAAATTTTCAAGCATGACTTTTCTAAATATATTTCTGTCATTTACAAACAGATGAATACAAGACATAAATGTTTGCACTTAAATTAATATAAATAAAATAGTTCAACATTTGTTTCTGGCTTATATTCCATAATGAAAATTAAACATTATCAATCCATACATAAAAAAAAATAAAATAAAAGTAATAAAACACATATTTAAGACATGTAACCTAACCACGCTTATAGCACACAAATTACCAGGATAAAAAACTCTAGCAATTTCTTCGACTTTTAATTCCGGGCACGAAGCCAATACGATTGTATCGCTTTTAATAAACTTCAAAAATTTATTTGAATACGTAATCCTTGGAAAACCTATTAGAGTTTTCCATTAAAAAAACATATATATGGTTTTCACCAGTATTCTAAATCTCTGGATCCGGGGTTGGAACTCCTCGTAATTGTAGTGTTAAAAATTACATTCAAATACGGTAAGTGATTGATGAGAAAATTGCTGACATACACTGTAAAAAAAAATGCCAGTTTTCCGGTAGGAATCGGAAAAATAGTTGCCCTTATCGTACCGGAATAATTTCCGACCCAGGTCGGAATAAAATCCGTAAAAATAAGGAAATAGTCAGTAAAACGGTATTTTACGGATTTTATTCCGAATTTACAGATTTTATTCCAAGCTGGGTTGGAAATTATACTGGTACGATAAGGGCAACTATTTTTCCGATTCCTACCGGAAAACTGGCATTTTTTTTTTTTTTTTTTTTTTTTTTTTTTTTTTTTTTTTTTTTACAGTGTGCATACGTACAGTCGTGGAAAAAAAAAAAAGTAAACACCCCATGCTAACTCCTCAACAAATTATCGTAGAAGAAAGTTACAGGTACCGAACGATTGGAAATAAAGTCTAATTTTAAATGTTGCATACAAAATTTACTTAAGGGGGGCCATCTCCATATTAAAACGAACCCAAACTTCATTTTTTTCAATGTCAATACCCAGTTTTAACAAGATATTTCAAATCTTCGGTTCGAATTATGCCTAGACACCAAATTTCAAGTTATTTGAATGATAAGTTTTTGAATTATAAACAATCAAAATTTAGTGCTTCTAATGTTAAATTACGTTTTCATATTTTTATTAATATCTTCTGAAATTATACTCCTAATGAACTAATTTTTTGTATCGCAATGATACTAGAATACCCAAACATAAATGCGTTGAATTTGCAATTTTTTATAATTTATGATATGAATTATGAATTATGAAATTAATATTAAAAAAATTATGAATTGCAACCTACAATTTTTTTATGGCTTTAGATTTATTAAGTCTTGCTTTATGGAAATCCAAAATTTCACATTTTACTTCCAAGTAGTTTTCAAATTATGCTTAAAAAACGGCAAAATGATGGTTTAAGGGGCCGTCTATGAAAGAAGTGACTAGATATTTTGAAATTTCTTATGCTATCCTCTAATCTAGCAGGCGCGTAGGATGCCTTGGTCAAGAAGGGAGCTCTCTCGGTTAACAATCCAGTACCGAACATCAATTTGCATACAACCCCTAAAACACGCTCGTTTTAAAATAATTATTTTCTCGGAAACTTGTGGTACGAATTGCATAAAAATTTGTTTTTAGGCTAATTGAAGGGTGTAGAGTTCATTTATGCTGTCAGAATTGTGTACTATACTATTGAAAAAAGCAAAGTTATGGTTCGTTTTAATATGTAGATGGCCCCCTGAGCAAATTTTATATACATAATTTAAAAGTAGACTTTATTACCAATCGTGTGGTACCAGTAATTTTTTTTCTACAATAATTTTTTCCAGAATTAGTAAGGGGTGTTTACTTTTTTTTTTTTTTCCACGACTGTACATAGATATCTACATACACACAGGCTGACACAGATACATAACGATTGGTAAATGAAGCTCCATTTTTTATAAGAAGTCGCTTAAAAAGATTTCTTTTAAAAATCTACTTTTGTGAAACCCGATATGAATTAAATTTAATTTTCAAAGATATTCAAGAAAAAACCTCTAAATCTAAGGTAAAAAGAAATTACACTTAAATGAATGAATTAAGGAAAGTGAAAAGAAACTTTTTTCTTCGCATTCTTATTGAAAAAAAAAACCTCTTAAGAGTTTTAAGGAACTAAAATGTCTTAGGTAAAATGTAACTATCTTTAAAAGGAGAGGCAGTAATGAGATACTTTGTCTTTAAAGATTTTATAGAAACTTGTCATTCAGCTAAATATGATTTCAGTGTCTTTGTTGCTAGAAACATGGAAGAGTAGTGAATAAAACTAAAAGATAAAACTATTCGTATATTTTTCATTTTTTGGTAGTAAAATCTCGAAAAATTGAATGATGGAACGACATTAAATTAGTATGTAGGGTAGGGGCGGCGAACCTATGCCATAAGTTACACGCTTCAAATTAGTTTTGGCACGGCATAAATTCAGGATCTACATCAAAATATAGTATAGAATTTCACAAAATGCATTAATTAATCTAGATGTTGTCTATGTGTATCTGAATTCGATTAGTTAGGTTATTTGTCATTGTCATACAGTTGAAGAAATTGAAATAGTGTCAGACCTCGTTTTCCCGACACCCGGTTTTCACGTCACTTCGCTTATCACGTCAATATTTCAAAGTCCCGATTTTCTGTATATGATTTTAATGTAAACAAACTCCGTATTTTACGTCGTTGAATAATTTTCAACTCCGGATATCCCGACGGTTTAGGAAAGTGTCCATTTTTTATAATCCATCTTATAAGCACGGCAATTAAGTGGTAAGAAATGTTTTAGCCAAACTTTTCATAAAAATTGCTAAATTACCTATTGAGATAAATCAGAGATTATACTTTAATCCTTTATCTAAATAAATAAACCCACACACTATGAATGAGCCACTTAAGCTCTAGATAGACGTACCAGTCTTCTCGCATTCATTTTGTTCTAGTCAGGTTTTCTTGTGGCTACACGGCGTTTTTCATCCGACTAAAAGCTGAGCATTGCATTGTATTGAAATGATCAGAAATTATCTAACATCCATTTCTGAAACAGCGAATATTAATTACAATTTAATGCATAATAATGGAAAAAAGGAAGCACATCTAAGGATAAGCAAAACTTAATTAATCAATATTTCATGTAACAATAAAAAAACCAGCCATCATTAATTTGATTTTTATTCTTTTAAATTTTGTTTTTGTGTTTATTTTGTTTAATAACAATGTTTTATTGCTTAAAACTGCAAGAACAGTTATGAATTTAAAATTTACTTAAATTAATTAAAAATACAGCTTCTTGTAAAAATGTTTTTCACCAACTCCGGTTACCGTGACATTCCGCTTCTGACGACACTTTTTCCTGGCCATTAGAGTGTCGGGATAACGACGTTTGACTGTATAACTTAATATATTCCCATAATATATCTCAATATTGGGTCATAAAATTTTAAGAATAAGAGAGAATTTGGAGATTATCGCAAAAGAAAGATTAAAAGGCATTATAAGCGTAAGTAAGGTTTAAATTATAATAACTTGGAATTCAATTCCAGACACTAAAAGCCGCAAATTCTGGTGCTTGCTATTTTGACCATTTTTTTCTTTGAGAAATTCTTTTCGAAAATAAATAATATGAAAATTTCAAGTGAAAACATCTTGTCAAATGAGTCTAATTCAACTTGAATTCTCTTAAAAATAACTAAATACGAAGCTGATATAAATTATTTGTCATCTAAGATAAGATAACAGGAATAATATTTTTAAAATAAATTTCTAAAGTATAACATCAAATATTACCCATATTTTTTTAATTCTAAAAATAAAATTTAAGTAATTTTGATTCATTATTATTTGATCCATCAAAATGTTTTATTGTTGGCACGTCATGAACACGTAAAATATATTTTTGGAAAAATTTGGCACGTGTATGTGAAAAGGTTCGCCGTCCCTGATGTAGGGTGACCCCGCTACACTGTAAAAAAAAATCTGTGAAGTTACTAAAGTTTTTCTAGGAAACTGGGATTCCTAGAACTTTTCATGTAACGGCAAGAACAAAATTTCATGTAACAGACACACTTTTGCACCGAAAATCAAAAAATCTGTAAGGTTACTAAGAATTTTTTTGGAAACTGGGATTCCGAGAACTTTTCATGTAACTGCATCCAGGGTTACAAATAAAAGTTAAGTAAGATTACTGAAATTTTAGCAGATTCATTTGTAAAGTTACAGATTTTTGTAGCTTTACAAAAACTAGTTTTGTAGATTTGCAGCTTTTTTCGTACAGTTACAGGTGAAAGTTTAGTAAGCATGTAACTTTACATCTGTAGAACTACAGATTTTTTTTTACAGTGTAGTACACTGTAAAAAAAAATCTGCAAAGTTACTAAA
Source organism: Maratus speciosus (assembly GCA_963932465.1). Classification (NCBI taxonomy): domain Eukaryota; kingdom Metazoa; phylum Arthropoda; class Arachnida; order Araneae; family Salticidae; genus Maratus; species Maratus speciosus. The sequence continues at coordinate 111,227 of CAWVRF010000464.1, forward strand.
GTTTTTCTAGGAAACTGGAATTCCTAGAACTTTTTATGCAACGGCAACAGCAAAAATTCATGTAACAGACACACTTTTGCGCTGAAAATCAAAAAATCTGTAAGGTTACTAAGATTTTTTTAGGAAACCGGAATGCCTAGAAATTTTCATGTAACTACAACCAATGTCACATATAAAATTTTAGTAAGATTACTGAAATTTTAGCAGATTCATTTGTAAAGTTACAGATTTTTGTAGCTTTACAAAAACTAGTTTTGTAGATTTGCAGCTTTTTTTGTACAGTTACAGATGAAAGTTTAGTAAGCATGTAATTTTACATCTGTAAAACTACAGAATTTTTTTCACAGTGTAGTCCATTCCAGTAGTTTATCAAATTTTTGAAATTTTGCACCAATTCAGCGGAAATGAGTTTTATACGTAACACTGCACATAATATTTTAAATTGAAAGTTGACGCACTTTTTGACGCATTGTTGTCAGCTGTCTGCCGTAAGAGAAGCCATTTTAGTTTATTATTATTATTATTATTAGAAAATGTGAGCATTTAGTTTTTGATTAATTAAAGACAATTACGGTAGGTTAAAATAGTCCATTTCCATCTTGCTTATTTCAATTAATATTTTTATATGAATTATTTTTAATCGCAGTCCAAGGATGATATTTCAAAGATTAAATTTTAGATTTTAGATTGTCTTTTTTTTTTTTCTGATCAACCATTGATAAAATAGCAATTAAAAAAACATTTACTTATAATTTTGTTGCTATTTAATTTCAGCGAATTTCATTCTTGTCCATCATACGATATTCATTAAGGATTGCAGCAATCATCTTACTTTACTTCTAAAATTTAAAAGGAAGGAAATATAATAAAAACCCCGTAGCACTGACTTTATTTCATCAATTACTGTAGGAGTCACCCTATTAATAAATAAATTTCAAGAAATTACATTAAAAAATATTTGTATTCTCTTTTAAAAGTTTTTAAGGAAATTATACGTCTTATCAAATGCATAAGAATTAGTCTCATCACGCCACTGCTCCTGTTTTGTTTAAATGTAAAATCAAAATGTTTGATCACTCAAAATTTTGAAATATAATAATAGTGAATCAGGTATCAAAGAACTTCTGGAAAATAAAAAGAAAAGAAAGAATGTTAGATTATTAACATGTTAAATCTTTTCCATTAAGTAATACAAAGTTAATAATAATCCAGGTTTTAAAATGAATATAACAAACTTCCAAAAAATATTTTATATATTAAAACACACATTAAACACAGGCAAAAAAAGTCTTATTTTATTTTATTCTTATTATAGAATAATATATATAGGTCATTTTTCCACTAAAATTACAATCTAGCTCTTACATATGGAAATCCCTAAAGCAAATGTAAACAATAAATAAAAATCACGCAAGCACGTATTATCAATCACTTTCTAACACTTCCGGGATATTACAAGGGAACTTCACCTTTAAAACCTCTTGAAAGGCGTTGGGATAGGTTATATCCCACCTAATTTTAATAAAAGTCGCACCAGAAAACTTTAATTAAATTTTGCTTATATACCTTTGGTGTGAAAGAAGATTGCATTTAAAGTCTTTTTTTTTTTCAGTTTCGTGTTTTTGTTTTTGTTAGCTTGTTTTGTTTCTGAGTAAATTAGTGTGTTTTTAGAGAGCGTAGAGACTTACTTACCCGATGTTCACGAATGTACCTTGAAGGAAGCAAAAGTTCTCAGTTCTCAAAAAAAAAAAAAAAAAAAAAAAAAGCAATTTAAGAAATTACAACGACCATTTGGAAAATGAGTTTTTCAAAGACTAAAATTTATGACATAAAAAATAGCACGGAATTGATCATACATTACGTAAGCCATGAATTAAACATTAATAGTGTTATTACACGTAAAAATCGCAAGCGACGGAAATTGCCTGCGACTCGTACGTATTATCCACTTGAAAGTTATGTATTATCCAAGCATTTCATTGGCTGTTCGGGAAAAGGCTTTTCCATCGTCAGATTTCTAAGAAATCTGACAACCTATTTTAAATAACATTTCATTCTTAAACTTCCAAACATCCCACAATATTACTTTTTACACCGTCGTATCGAGAAAAAAAATGTACTTTTAAATGCATTTAGTTTGAAAGCTGTACCTCAATTTGTTTCTGAGTTATTAATTTTTTTTTGTAGTTTTTATTACTTTTTTTCATAGTGGCAACAGATCTCTGTTAAAAGTAAAGGGAAATACATATTACTGTATAGACCAATCAGAATACGAATAAAAAGCGGATTAAACCAATAAAAACCTTCCGATATGCTTTTGATTTTCCATCCTGACGAGAACAATAACCATTTGGAAAAATGGTTAAAAAAATATAATCACATGATTCTATTTTTTGATACACATTTATTATAATAAAGATAATATGAAAAATGAACTTATATCTTCGGATTGTGTTTTAAACGATGTATTTATTTTGCTAAAATAACAAATGTAAAAAAAAAAAAAAAAAAAAAAAAAAAATAGAAAATCTAATTTTTTAATGATATTTACAATTTAAAAAATACAATAAAACTTATTATTCTTCTGCTACAAAATGCTTCTTACAGACATTAAAAAAGTATCAGGAAATTTTTACAAAATTCCGCGTTGTTTGTTGCATGTCCTAGATATACAGATTTGTGATTTAGATAAGACTTAAATTCGTTAGCATAACATAAAATGTATAAATTCGAGTAACTTTATTAAAAAATATACATGAACTATCGCCCTGGTATTACTTCCTAATTTAATTTTACTTTTTTACACTCGGATTATCCTTTCATAAATTTTCAGCCTTCTCTTATTTTTATTTTTTAATATTCTTTCTTATAATGTAACACATTATGTGCTACGGCTAGACTTATTTTCCTGGCTTCTCTATGATGTGATATACGCTTACTTATACACGGAGAGTGGAGTAGCAATGCTACTGGGTATCTAATTGAACTTTTCCTCTGTTCACCTGTTCAAAGTTGCAAAAGCACTTTTTCTTATTTTGAATGTTTTTTTTTTTTTTTTTTTTTTTTTTTTTTTTTTTTTTTGTGAATTGTGTGATTTGGTGGTGTGAATTCAAAATTACAGAACTACACGTACTTTCCCCTAAAAGGGTTAATAAGGTGAAAGGAGGTATCTTAACCCATTAAAGCCTAACGGTATGATATGGTACCAGAAAAGATGCAACCATTTTCTTGTTTGAATACCAGTATTTTTGAAAAAAAACATTTTCTTCATTTGATGACTTAAACTTCGTGATAAAATCAGACAAAAATTGCTATTTTATAAAACTTGAGTCCCTTTGCATTTTAAAGAGGAAAATAATTCCAGCTTTAATGGATTAAGTGAATAATTTATACAAAGCATGACAATTGAAAAAGTACACTGTAAAAAAAATTTGTAAAGTTACTAAAATTTTTCTACGAAACTAGGATTCCTAGAACTTTTTGTGTAACGGCAACAACAAAAATTCCTGTAACAGACACAGGAATTTTTGTTGTTGCCGTTACACAAAAAGTTCTTGGAATCCCAGTTTCCTAGGAAAATTTTAGTAACTTTACAGATTTTTTTTTTTTTTTTACAGTGTACTTTCAGACATACTGATCGCATGGGCGGCAAATTATCCAGTTCTTAGCGTAGCCCCGTATATTTTCCACAAACAGCTATTACTATCTAATTTAAATTCACTTTCTGTAATTTAAAGATAACTGTTTTGCACATCTTAGTCTACAGTAAGCGTCTTCTAATGCACGTCAATAATGTATAAAATTTCATTATGTATCAAATAGTTTAACCCTATCAGCGGTAAAACATTTTTAATGCTAAAGTGTTGAAGTAAATGATTGGCACCGGAATTTGCCAAAAACATTATTTGTAAATACTGGTTGTCCCCAAAATGACCGATGATTTTAAAATTCAATAAATTGCAATCGGTGACAGATATTAAAAAAATTCTTGCAGGAGGGTTATGTATGATGTCAGGAGTTTTTTACTGTGATTCTTTATTTTAGTTCGAAATTCAAACAATAGATGGTGCTGAGATGCTGATAACAATAGGTGCTTAGTCTAGACCCGATTTTTTGGTACTTCGGGATCCATTCATACGTTTTAATCTTCTTTTTTCGCATGGAAGAAGAGAGATGCTGAAAAATCGAGCCTGGAATTAGTGTTTATTGCTTGTAGCGCCATCTATCGATTCTATTTGCGACTAAAACTCAGAATCCCAGCATATAAACTCCTGGCATCTTACATAATACTCCTTAAAGAATTTTTTAAATATCTGTCGCCGTTAGAAAGTTATTGAATTTTAAAATAATCGCTCATTTTTGGGACAATTGGTAAGAAAAAGGCAATGTTTCACATTATTAAATGGAAAATATTTTGCCACAATTCTGCTACCATTGTAGCGTTTGGGAATTAAATTAAGTGGTTTCATAAACATACCCCCGCCCCTGAAAGTGTTAACATCATTAATACAAGGAGATAAACCGGGATTCCCGGGTTACAGAATATAGGTGAAAACATTTCTTTTTCTTTTTAAATTGATAATTCTACTAGATTTTTTTTTTTACATTTAATGCATTTTTTTTTTTTTAGAATGCCTACTTATAATACCCAAAATCATATTTATTAGAAAAACCAATCATGCGTTTAAATAAAGCATTGAAAATATATTAAAAGCACTACTTTCGTTTTGGCCTCGAGCCTGGAATTAACAGCCGAAGAAAGCGCCAGATCAGAATATGATTTCAGAATAATTATTTACACTATTTACATTTCAGCTTTTCTGATTTTGATCGCTTCAATGGTTTAATAAAATAGTTCAATTACATTTCATAAATTTGTGTTTTATTTACATTGTATTATTTTATTTTTTGATTGATAAATGATTTAATTTTGTTATGGAATATAAAATGGAAAGAAATGATGAACTACTTATATTTATTTAAGTGCGAACTTATTTATCTATCGCAACCGTCTTCACGCGATGGAAGTAGATTAAAAAAAAAATTTCATGCTTAAAAATTATTTTAACAAGTTGGAAATTGCCCGTCAAACGGGGCAAATGAGGGGCGTTCGTACTATAATTAGTTTTATAAATATTTTTTGCACCGCATATTGTACTGAATGTATATTTTAGTGCACTTCATAAGTGCATATCCATTTCATTCTGTTCGAAAGGATGTAACATCCATGAAATGAAACCCATGAAATCCACTTGAAATAATTTTTTCCCATTGGCCGTAATGCAACGTTAAAATTTTGACTGTCCCTGTAATTAAACTATACATTCGATTTTCATAAATTTTGAAATGGCTCAACAAAATTGTGCAACAATTATATATTTGAAATTTCAGACCATTCGGTTTGGTACTTTTTTCTGTTATATGCGGACAGACGGACCGAACGACCACTATAGGTGCTAAGTATTTATAAAATTACGAACGCACCCAAAAACAATAAAAAATTGAGTAAATGGCGATACAGTTTTCAAACAAATTGCAATATATTTTTCAAACAAATTTCATTTGAAAGTACATTTGGTTTCCTATTCGATTGTGTAAATATTGAAAATGTGCGATGCTTAGAAGTTAAAAAAAGAACGAAAAAAAATTCAGTAAAAGCAAAATTTTGTCGTTTTCTGTTGCCATTCGCAAAAGGACGCCAGCGTTACGGACAGACACGCTTTTCCTTTATAATATAGATATGCAAAATGAAAATAAATAAATTTCGTAATCAAGTCTAATTAACTGGTACTACATCAAAAATGTGAATAACTTTGCTTATTACAAATATGCAAAATAAACCTATATTGGACAGTTGGATACAGTATGATTTTTTTTTCAGCAGCTACCATGCTCCCCACGAAAATCGAACAAAATTAACTGTTTCAGCGCCACCTTGAATCTGTTTTTTCTCCATCATTTTAAACGAACCTCGACCTACTGCATTACATCTAAATACAAAGTATCATCAAATATATTCATAAATTCTTCACTTAAACTCTAAAAAAATAGAGAAAATTTCACAAAAATTGCTATCACAGGATCCTTTCCGGCGGAGTATATTCATTGTGAATTCGACCTCATATCCATACTCAAAAACATACTACGTATCAAGTTTGGTTCAAGTTTATCCATGACTTCATACACTTTCCGATGATGCAAGAGAAAAAAGTACCTAAAATCGCAATTACACTGCGACGTTCGTTACGCTTTTCTATAAAATTTTACTAAATATTCCCATTTTAAACTGGTACCTGAAAGAAAAACGCACAAAAATAGGTTAACAGCGGCCCATCCAGATGGAACAGCCCAACTTTCCACTGGTATCTGACGGTCACAGTCAAAAACATATATATGAAGTTTGGTTCAAATCTATCCATGCCTTCATACACTTTCCGATGATGCAAAAGAAAAAGTACCTAAAATCGCAATTACACTGCCACCTTCAGGACGATTTTCTATAAAATTTTATTAAATATTCCTATTTTCAACTGGTACCTGAGAGAAAAAAGCACAAAAATAGCTATAATAGCGGCCCATCCAGATGGAAGAGCCCAACTTTCCACTGGTATCTGACGGTCACAGTCAAAAACATACATATGAAGTTTGGTTCAAGTTATCCATGACTTCATAGACTTTCCGATGATGCAAAAGAAAAAGTACCCAAAATCGCAATTACACTGCCACCTTCAGGACGATTTTCTATAAAGCTTTACTAAATATTTCTATTTTCAACTGGTACCTGAGAGAAAAACGCTCAGAAATAGCTATAACAGTCGCCTTTCCGGATGGAATAGCCCACTTTTCTCTGGTATCTGACGGTCACAGTCAAAAACATACATATGAAATTTGGTTTACGTCTATGCAGAAATCTTTACACTTTCCGAAGACAGGGCTGCCACAAGCGACTATTTTTATATTCTGTTCGAAGCATTATTAAAATAAATATATTTTATAGTATATTTCTCTTTCAAATGTTGTCAAAGACTGGATTGTCAGTTTGACCCATCTGCAACAAGCTTTTTTTAAAAAATGCCAAAGCTCTTATAATCTTTCCTTTCCAACTGATTCATGGTTATAATTATACAAAATTACAAAATTGAAAAATGTCAGTGAAGAAAAAATATAAAATAAATAAAAAAGATTTATTTTGTTTTATACACAGTTTTTAATACAGCTTTATTCAATAATAAAGTTTAAAAAATTACTTTTGAAACAATTAATTGTGAATATACTTTAGCCCCTAGAACCGAAAAAAAAACGTATTGCACGTTTTTTTCTATCATAAGTAAAAAAAAAATAATATATTTTTCCGAAAAGAATTTTTGAGTCCTTTATTATTTACTTTCTTTATCTCTTTTTTCAAACATATAAAATAAATATGAAAAAAAAAATGAAAAAATAGTTTTGGTAAATAAAAAAGATATTTCAAAATGCCGTAAAGACTTTAGCAAGTTTTTTTTTTTTTTTTTCAAATTTTAAAAAGTACTAGTTAAATTTTTTTCTACAATGCTACAGGCAGGTTACTAACAAGTATAATTTAATACAACAGTAAATATTTAAAAAAAAAATCAAATTGTAAAAAAAAGGTAAAGGAATTTCGGTTGTATGATTTACAGAATTTTAAAGTACTGTAAATGATGCAGGTTTTTTTTTTTTTTGTTATATTTTTAAGTATAGCGCATTATTACTAATTTTAAAATATAAGTAAGTTAGGCTAAATAATTTCTTTAATTACAATATGTATCTTCATATCTCTTTTTTTAATGATGCAGCAAAAATATTAGCATATATATAGCTTTGTTGGAGTAATAAATAAAAAAGATATATATTTCAAATGAAGTAAAAAGCGCATAAGATCTATAGGTGCATGGTTTATATAAAAATGATAAAACCATTTAATTTTCTAAGTAATATTTAGTTTCAATATGAAATATGTACCACAGGCTTAAAATGTAAATTTTAATTATCGAAAGAAAAAATGTTTTTAATATTTACAAAATTATACTAAGGTCGATGTAGATATCAATGTAGATACGAGTATAATGATCAGTGTAGATAGACACGCAATATAAAACAAAATGTTTATGACTTAAATTGTAATATTTAGTGCCTGTTATGAGCTATAATTTCAATAGTCGAAAAATTCAGCAATTTACTTATTTTACGATAAAAGTGATTTAGAATTTTTGACTCCAAAAATATTAGGAAACCCTTGTTACTTTTACCAAAATTCAACCAATTATGTCAAAATAAAAATTTGGTAATAAGTTATATACTAATTTAATTCATTTAAGGATTTTCTTAAATACAATATTCAAATGAAGTGAAACTCTAAGGATATTTGTATATCATCGATGTGCGGAAAATACCAACAACAGACAACATTGAGAAAATTCACTTATACATTTAAAAAAGTATTTATTTTGCCAGAATTTTTCTGAAACTTTATTTGCAGCTGATTCTTTGTCTTTGAATCTATCCAAATATAATCTGCCATTTTGAATATAAACACGCATACCCACATATAAACATTGCTATGAATTAAATAAGAATTGCAGGAGGACAATTCAGTAAGTAGGTCACAACAGCCAATAAAAAAAGGGAAATCAAGATACATATTTAAAAGCCATGTTTATTTCTTTATACGTGGGTGGTTCAATAATTAGTGTATATAAAATATTTGTACTGCAATGGTTGATATGGAATATCATAGCCTAATGTCTTAAATGCCTATATGCTTAATTTCAGAGCCGTAGCTACTATATTAACCCTTAAATGCCTGTTGTTGCTTTTCGGCAACATCACCAATTTACGCTCTAAAATACTCTTGGAATAACATTGAAGCTAAAATACCTAATGTTGCCAATAAAATACATTCTGAAAATATTATTAAATCGATTTTCAACATTTAGATGGCAACACTTGTGTTGTTTAAGAATAACGATAAATTTATTTTTTCAAATGTTGCTACTTATTCTTTTTGTTTTGTTTGGAAGCTTGCGAAATACCCTATTTTGACCTGCAGTGAGCAAGTAAAATTTATTTCTTATTATAGTTCCTAAAATTCTTGTGTGTTTAATATTATAGAATTTTATCAAGGGAAATTATTTTTTCAATTAAACACCAGTATTGCCGATTAGTAACAAACTGTTGTTTAGCCGTAAACCATACTTAAAACAAAATATGATTTTTTTTAGTATTTTTCCCATGATTTATTTAAAAAATGAAAGCCGAAAAACATTATCACAATGATTTTTGAAAAGTCAGGCATTTAAGGGTTAACATAGTTATGGAGGGAGGGGCGAAGTTTTAAAGACCTTTTTTTGAGGGACTTTTTAAGAAGGGGTGGAGGGTGAAATGCTGGTTTGGAGTTTATGAGGCTATATTTGTGACAGTGAATGAGGTGTGGCTTCATCACTATAGTCCCGAGTCGAAACGACAGTAGTTACGTCTCATCCACTGTCACAAATCTAGTCCCATAAGCTAAAAATCAGCCTTTCACTCCTCCCTCCACAACTATATGAATATAGCAGCTACGATTCTGAAATTGAGCATGTAGGCATCTAAGACATTAGGCTTCGATATTCAATAACAACCATCGCAGTACAAATATTTTATATACACTAGGGACAATAATTATTGAACTACCCTCGTATAATCGTCATTTACATTGATACATGTGTCCCATCTCTTTATGAATTTTCTAATACCTGCTGAATAAAAGTCTTTCGACTGCACTCCCAGCCATGTGTGTGCCTCACATTCAATGACTGTAACAGTCGGCTGTAGGCTAAACCATGTGAAAACCCTGTTGCCGTTGCTAATGCTGTCTGTTGTCGTTAGCCTGTCCTCTAACCATTTCCTCAACCTTCCGCACTGATTCTTCTGTCGCAATCTCAACAGGATGACCATTTCGTTCTTCGTCAACAACTTTTGAACGCCCCTTCTCGTCTTGTACAACTGTTGTCTCATAAATTCGAAGTTCACATATTACAGTTGGATAGTGCTGCCACATATTGGCAAAATTGGAAAAAAAATTACTACTAATTTCCTACCTCTCATATCGGTTTGCGACCTAATTACAGACTTTCTCTCGTATTTCTAACATTTATTTTGCATTTATAATTCTCCAAAACCTGCAAATATATATATATATAAAGAATGTCCATGAACTCATGAACCAAACTGTACACTGTAAAAAAATGGACTAAAATAATGTACTGGTAATTGTACTGGCAATCGAGACGCCAGTACTATTTCCATATTTTAACGGAAATTTCCCCCGTAAATTCCAGAAAAACTGAATTTTTTCTGTATTTTAAGGGGGGGACATTTTCCGTTAAAATACGGAAATAGTACGGCGTCTCGATTACCAGTACAATTTCCGTATTTTAGTCTGTTGTTTTTTTTTTTTTTTTTACATGTAAGTGGTGGTGAAGTACACGTAAAGAAATCATTTTGGTAAAGCAATGTAGAGTCGGAAATTAACAGTGTTGGCAAAATACAAGAAATGCGGATAAAATGAAAACAAGGGTTTTATTAACATGACAATGACCCCAAGTCCTCAAATGTGCCACCAACAACAACATCGATACATACCTGGCAGTATCTAGCATTTTATACAAGTGTTTATTAAAGTATATTTTAATTCGTGTGTTTGATGAAATTGTGCAAGAACTTCACACAAGTTAGAACTGTCGAAGTTTTTTGGCTCTACTGAAAAATCGTACTTATCAGGTAAAAATCCCATTATATCCTAAAGTACTCGAGCGATTTCGATAACATTTATTTAGGTGGTAGAGTAGAAATATAAGATCATCAGTTTAAAAAAAATTTAATTAGTTTCAGGAAAAAACAATTTCTGAAAATGGAAAATTTCGGAAAAATTGCCATTGTTCTAAAATAAAAAGTTTTAGTCGAGGAAAAAAACTGTCTTTTTTTTTTTTTTTTTTTTTTTTTTTCAAATAAAACTCAAATTTCAAATTAATTGCTTAAATGGCGCAAAGGCCAACCTAGTGAAAAAGATTCCATGCCGGGAGCCGAACCCTGACCATCAGTATAGCACTCTGACATTCTACCGACTAAACCACATGGACTAAATCACACCGGACTGAACGATATGAACGTGGACCCGAGTCCCGGCCTGGAATCTTTTTCACTAGGTTGGCCTTTGCCCCTTTTAAGCAATTAATTTGAAATTTGATTTTCGTTTGAAATATTGTATGCAAGGCAAATATCAATATTTCTCTCTGGGAAAATTTCCAAGTATTAAAAAACTGTCTGCCATTAGTCTTGAGCATAATCCAGTGAATAGGGTTCAAAATTTCTTCAAAATCTGTCTGGTAATTTCCGAAGAAAGAGGTCTTAAAGCTACGCATATTTCATATATGATTGCACACAGTCGTGCCTTTCCCTAAACAAGGCATTAAGGTAGCTCTCAAGTCCAAAAAGGGTACTTTCTGGCACATTTTTGAATTCATTTTTGTGCGGAAACGCATGCAATTGGCAGGTATTGTTATTCAGAAACTATGTAATCGAAAGACGTTTTCCATTTTTTTGGTAAACAAAAAGATCTTTCAGAAAATACTGTCAAAGTGGGTGTTTGAACTGAATTTTCGGACGTGACAGCGAAAGAATGGACGAAAACCTGTCGTCACGTGACAAAAATAGCTTATTACTCGATAAGTAATTTATTTATCAAAAAATAGAAAACGCAGTTCGATTCCAATTCGCTTCAATAATCAAGTCTACTAATTTTGCTCCTTTATATTTAAAAATTAGTCAGAAAGTTTTGTTCGCGTTTGTTGTGCAGGCAATTTGAGAACCACCTTATGAGTTTTGAACGCTGGAAGAAAATAGATAGTATACAGAGTGTCCCCGGATTCATGGTTCAAACTCTAAGGGAATATAAAGTACACATAAAGAAGCAAATTTGGTATAGCAATGTGGGGTCAGAAATAAGAAGATTTGGCGAAAAACAAGAAATGAGGAGAAAATGAAAACGAGCATTTTATTGACATAACAATTACAGTAAGTGCTCAAATGTGCCACCAACAACATTGATACAAGCCTAGTAACATCTAGAAAGTAACTACCGTACGCTTTCGAAGATTCCAGGTGTTTCACAAACAGTTTCAGCAGCAACTGAAAGTCTTGCAATGAGGTCTTCATCAGAGCCAACTGGTGTCTCGTAGAAAAAAAGAACTTTATAGAAAGCATTTCTATGTAACGGTATTGTTCGAAAAAATTTTGAAATTTTATTGCAATATTCGATCAAACATACCATCATAGGCTAGATTAGGGCTCATGTGGCCATCCAGGCAATGAATGAGCCGATGGTTTAGCTAAAGAAGTTATTTTAGAGAAACATGCGGACATTGTGGACACTATCCCCTTTCTGTTTCAATTATCAAGAGAGCTTGCCGTGAAAATGCCTTAAACATTTGACAAGAGGAATGGCGAAGTATGAGAATGGTCGAGATACCTATGAAATTATTAATACGGTGGACGCTAAGTATCTCTGTTGTAAACAAATCATTCAATAATAACTGGCCATGGAAACTTCCCTAAATTTTTGAATAAGATCAAAAAAAGGCCTAACTGTGAATGTGGGAATGTGGGGAATGTGCTGCATTATACTATATATGCCATATGTCCTTCCATGCCCTACTTTTTCAACTTTGACCAAAGTAGAACAGTGAGATATAATTTAAGACGTACTATTTTTGCACCAGATAATAAAGAAAAACTGAAAGATAACTATAATATGCTGAATTGGAAGTAATCTATTATAAGTTATAAATTTTGAGGACTTGTTATACTTGCATTTGTTTAAAGTGGACTTGCGACGTTCAATGTTGAACTCTCAGGTATTCCTTACTGTTTGAGGACTGTTATATACTGCTACTCATTATCATATTAGGTTTTGCTTGCAAAGTATTTGTGTTTATTGAGGATTATTATAAACTGTTACACATTATTTTATTATGATTTGTCAGTTGTCAGTCACCTATAAACTGTAGTTTTTTTTTTTTTTTTTTTTTTTTTTTTTAGTTGACCGGTAACCTATAAAACGTCAGTTTCTGTACATTGTCTTAACTGTTATTTTATTTTATATTATTGTTCAGCTAATAGTCAGTTTTCTATTTCCGGGTGTTAAGTCTTACCTTTTAAGTTGACGGCAACTACAAACCACCAGTTCTTGTATTTATATATTGTTTCGTGTGTATGGCGTTTCTTGTGTGCCATTTTCTTCTTGTTTGTAATGGGAATATATTGTGGGTTTTTTTTCCTTAAATAATTGTCGCTGATCTGGCTCGTCCCCTTGCCGGTGGTTTGTACTGGTTTGTGGATGGGGTTCTCCCGCCGGGACATACAGTCCATAAACCTAACGGTCGGCGCCCCGGCTGGGTGTATTTTGATGTCTCGTAGATGAGACATCATTTTTTGAAATGTATTCTGTCTCTAACACAAAATGGACCATTACGGTACATTATACAGTTTTTGAATAAGAAAACCTACCAATTGGATGTGTTTGAGAGCAAGAGTGAATTTAAAAATTAGTCAGAAAATAAGCAGTTTTGATTTGGCCCCCTTTTGATACACCCTTAATACGATGATTTTTTTTCAACCGCTATGTATTTTTAATTTATTTTTGCTCTAAGAATTGGTCCTGTCAGAAACTTGTCAATATAAAAGTTGTAGATAATATTGAGAATATATATAATAAATTCATGCGGATTTTATATACTGTGAATTGATGAAGTTATGGATTTTTTTCCTTTAACCTCCCCTTTTCTGTTTTCGTTTTTTTTTTTTTTTTTTTTTGGGGGGGGGGGGGGGTGGGGGGTGGGGGGTAAGAATTAGTTCTATCAAAAACGTGTCAATATAAAGTTGTAGATAATATTAAGAAGATTTATAATTAATTTAATTATGTTTGATATCTTGAGAATTGAAGAAGTTATGAATTTTTTTCTCCCCAAAACCCTATTTTTTTCGCCCCTTGAGCCCATTTTTCATTTTATCAAAAATCTGTCATACATAAATTTTTGGCTCTTTTTTTAGAAGTAATAATAACTTTAAACTGATTCGATGTGTATTATAATTAAAAAATTATGGGTTTTTTCCTGCTTTCACAAAACCTCTCCTTATTTCCACCCTCTTGGCCTTTTGCTCATTGCTTGGCCGAGCTTTTCTGACTCTTGATTTTATGTCTTAGTTTGGAAGAGATTTGTGCAGAATTATGAAAGCTATCGTGTCCATAAAAAAGTGATATATATATATATATGTGTGTGTAAAGTTTTTTACTGAGGGTGGTTTGGGTTTCTAAGGGTCATGATTGGCGTAGAACTACTAAACTTTTTCAGAAATTCCAACATAGGGAAGATTGCAATTGGTAGTATTTCAAACGAAATCTACCTAAAAAGAAATCCAGCCTTGAAGGGGGTAATGAAACATGGTGATGTACACCTTTTCTAGATGGGAGGTTATAATTGAAAAAGTTACACAGGGGCTCCAGAGAAAATATATAACTACCGGGTGTCCTAAAAAGGCCTGACTGATTTAAAAATTCAGTAACTAGCAAACGGTGACAGATATGTAAAAAAAAAATTGTTGCAGGAGGGTTATGCATAAGGTCAAAAGTTTTTTTTCTACAGTGATTTTCGATTTTAGTTCGAATTACAAACAATAGATGGCTGTAAGTAACAGGCGCTAAATACAGGCTCGATTTTTTGGCCGATCTCTTCTTCCATGCGGAAAAAGGAGATTAAAATGTATTGTGTGGGTCCCGAAGGACCAAAAATCGAGCCTGAATTTAGCGTCTATTGATCGCAGCGCCATCTATTGTTTATAATTCGAACTACAATCGAAAATCACTCTAAAAAAAACTTTTGACCTCATGCACAATCCTCCCGCAAGAATTTTTTAAATATCTGTCACCGTTTGCAAGTTATTGAATTTTAAAATCAGTCAGTTTTTTTTAGGATACCCGGTATATTAAAAGCATTTGTGAGCACACACATGTATTTAAATGAATATACATCAATCGAATTCAACAAAGTTGCACTTTTTCACAACTTTTATATACTGGTATTTAAAATCATTTTAGAGACATTTTTGCTTTAAGCTTTAACAAGGTCAGAAGAAACAAATGTATGAAGTGTGTAAAACATAGCTTTGTTGGAAAAATTGTAAAAGGAATTTATTACCGGAACAAAAAAAAAAAAAAAGTACTTTTACGAAATGCTTTTAAATGTTTGAAAAGAGTTCCAGAATTTTTTCTTTATATCTTCTTTTCATTACAATCATGTCTCAATTTAGTTAATGAAAAGTAAATAAACAGGATAACTCCTGAGGAACTCCTGAAAAAAAATACATTTTAAAGAAAATTTCAGAAAGTAATTCCTTGATGTTTTTTTGTCTTCCTCAAAAAAATCTTATCCTTACAATGTTGTTGAATTTTAAAAAGTCTTTTCATATTAAATTGTTTAAGTGCTAATACAAGAATTCAATGTAAATTATATCACAGTAAAGGGCCTAGATGTCACAAATGAATATCCTTTACAAGAGATGCCAAAATTTATGTATTCGTCCTCCGTCCTACTAAATTCTAACACATTTTAAAACAGAAATTTTATTTAAAAAAATAAAATGCAGAAAGCACTACTAATAAAAAGAGACACAATTTATTAAATAGAGTTTCTGGTACAACATATATTTCGTTTGCGTCAAACTCCGCAAGATTATCGAAATGCTGACATATATGACAAAATATGGTGTTATAATTTTTGTTTAAAAATTAATCATAAAATAAATCATAGAATGCATTAAATGAAAAAGTCGCTTTTAATATTTTCCAACATATGAGAAAAGTTTTTTTTTTTCTTACTGGAATTCTGTTATTTGAGATTTATGGCATGAAATTTGTTTATGACTTCTGATTTCTATCTGCAGTATCCCCTTCTGTTCGCCTTAACTCCATTCTATAATTCTCCTCACACAATTGTCATGTAATTTTTATATATTATTAAAGTTTACAATGACATGTTTACTATTGAAAATGCAGTTTGCCGCATTTACAGTTCGCTTACAGGGATATTCAAAAGAATCCCGTTATATTTTGGTCTATGGAATAAAATCATTTGCGGTGCATTTTAATAATGTTACACTATTTTAAATATAATGAAATTGATATTGGATTTTTGAATTCAACAAAGACGTGCTTTCTGCAGACTATGGTGTGCAAAGCATTTATCATTCTTTCAAAGAATCGCTTAAAAGAATTCGGTTAGATAAGTCTACTTTGAAAAATATTTTGCAGCGTATTTTATTAATACGACACTATTTCTAACATAATGAAATTTATATACATAATTATGCTAACTGATGGTTATTGTAGAATACGACGTGCATAAAAATTTGCATTCATTTATAGAGAAATGGTCATATTTCGGTTACAATGCGGTCTACAATTGATAAAACCAAAAGGTGCCTTTTCTGATGTGGCATACGTTTATATGTTTAACTAAATATGTATTTACTTACTGGTGCGTATAAAATTGCACAGATCATGTACAGGGCTACACAAAAATTCGTAAGCATTGCTGCGTATGAGCTTGAATTGCTTAATGCTTAGTTTTTATTCGAGTTACGCACTTTGAGAAATTTAATATACTAACAAGGGAACCACTTTTGGTGCTGCTTGCACTTAGCATTGAGACCTGGTGCATTTTAAAGCCCCATATTATGAAGTTTGAGAATCGTTAAATTTTTCTGTTAAAATAATATTTCTTGATTTTATAGTAGCATAACTTTCTGAAAATGCAATTTTCGAGACCACTTATCGGACTATTGACATTGAAGTGTTTTAAATAAAAGCTTTAAAAAATTAGTTAATAATAAGTATAAAGTATTGAAAAAAGTTAAAAAAATCCTTCAAAACCCCCACGAATTTGATTTTGAAAAATTGCAATAATTGGCGTGGAAAAAGTTAGCGGCTTTTTTTCGAAAGTATAGCTCTCCAGCAACCCTAGCCAAATGTCATAGCCGTTTATCTTGTCTGAGGAGTGTTTTGGACTTCAGTAGAAATTGTAATGTGCGACCTAATTAGCCACAGTAATTTTTCTAAATTGTGTTAAAATATTAATTTGTTTTATGATTACTTTTACCAAAGTATCATTTTATGCAGCCACATTTCATTTTAAACATTCGAAACTTTATTCCATTCGATTTCAAAAGAAAATATTTTACTTGTTTTGTATTTCACAAAAAATAGTTTTCAGTAATCTTGAAACTTTTATAGAAATATATTTACCATTTATATATTTATCGTCTGCACAGAAAAAAAAAGAAAGAAACCTGATTCTTGTTTCTTATGATATCAATTATCAAACAAATCGCAATCTGATATAATTCTAATTTGTACTGTACATTTTCTCCGCAGATAAAGCGGACAAAAAAAATTGTGGCGCCGTATTTGGAGACTTAACTCACTTTTGTCGTGAAACAAACAAATAAAAATGTAATAATAAAAAAAAATAAAAGTATAAAAAGTACATAAAATATGATTTTAACAGATAAATTTTATCGGTTTTCTAACTTCTATGTATAGGGCTACAAAATGCACCAGGTGTCGGTGTTAGGCGCGAGCAGCACTAAAAGTGGTTCTCTTGTAAGACATTTTGTTATATTATAAATAAATTTTTATGCAGGGGTTTGGTGAGAACCGATATATTGACGTGTATGGATGGTACTTTTTCAAATAACGTTTTCAGTTGTGTTGTGCATTTTTTAATGAATTAAATTTTAGTTAAATGAGAGGAATGTATAAAAATCTGTAAGAAATACTGGGTGTTTCAAAAGTTCGATGCGAAAGTAAAACGCAATAAAAAAAGATCTATAGATCGGAGAGACATGCGGTTTGCAGATAAATATTCAGCGTGGTACGGGATTTTGTATGACGCCAACAACAAAATTAGTTCAAATTCTGAACAATAGAGAGCGCTACTGCAG
The DNA here is from genome assembly GCA_963932465.1 of Maratus speciosus. Classification (NCBI taxonomy): domain Eukaryota; kingdom Metazoa; phylum Arthropoda; class Arachnida; order Araneae; family Salticidae; genus Maratus; species Maratus speciosus. The sequence goes on from CAWVRF010000464.1 coordinate 129,281, forward strand.
ATAATTCTGAACAATTCCATATCGATCACACTGCGCAAGATTTGGATACAAAAAAGTGTACAAACACCATTCTTTAATTTTAATTAATTTTTCAACTACATTTCAGCAGTGAAATTACGCTTGAAATTATTGAATATTAATGATGTGAATTATCACACTGCTAACAAAGCGTAAACCAACTTAGTGAAAAATGTCCAAGCCGGGAATCGAACCCGGGTCCCTGGAATAGATCTCCAGTGCTTTACCACTAAACCACAAGGACGATGTCCAGCTTGGCATTTCCCACTTATATAAGTCGGTAAGGCTGCTACCGCAGCACAAGATGGAGAAGTCTTCATGAGCACACATTCTAGCGGCGTAACATGAGACGCAAATAAACCCAGCATCGGTGAATATACAATTTTAATTAATTTTTCAACTACATTTCAGCAGTGAAATTACGCTTGAAATTATTGAATATTAATGATGTGAATATCACACTGCTAACAAAGCGTAAACCAACTTAGTGAAAAATTTCCCTGCTGAAATGTAGTTGAAAAATTAATTAAAATTGTATATTCACCGATGCTGGGTTTATTTGCGTCTCATGTTACGCCGCTAGAATGTGTGCTCATGAAAACTTCTCTATCTTGTGCTGCGGTAGCAGCCTTACCGACTTATATAAGTGGGAAATGCCAAGCTGGACATCGTCCTTGTGGTTTAGTGGTAGAGCACTGGAGATCTATTCCAGGGACCCGGGTTCGATTCCCGGCTTGGACATTTTTCACTAAGTTGGTTTACGCTTTGTTAGCAGTGTGATAATTTACATCATTTATATTCAACCATTCTTTAATGTTTTTGTATCCAAATATTGCGTTGTGTGAGCAATATGGAATTATTCCGTAGAACTATACAATAGCGTAAACTCTATTGTCCAGATTTTGAACTAATTTATTCGTCGGTGTCATACCAAAATCCCGTAGCACGCTGAATATTTATCTGCAAACCGGATGTCTCTCCGACCCATAGATCGTTTTTTATCGCGTTTTACTTTCACATCAAACTTTTGAAACACCCGTATACAGGGCTGTACAAATTGATTCGAGTTCATTTCCGTCTATTGGTGGAAAATACTGCACTATACTGCATAATATGAACTTTGAAAAGTTCACAGCTTACTTAAAAGGTAAAAAAATATAAAAAAAAATACGAATGTTACAAGTATAAAAATATACATTTTATTTAAATTTTCAAGTACTTTGGTCTGCAATCCCGCAGCATCGTCAGGGAATACTTTCATTCAAATGCGTCACTAAGTTTGGAATGGGAGAGCCTATAATTCTTAGGGTAGCTGGGAGTAGAAGTAGCAGTGTTTCGCATGAAACTTGTGTACTTTCTAGTATGTTTTGCTTTTTGTGACTATGACAAATTTTAGAATACCGTGTAGTATACAGACAGATCTATTGATATATACTAGGATTCACAACAGAATTCGAGTACTTTTCCGGTTACAGACTGTAATTGCTTGTTAATCTTTTTTAGGGCTGAAGTTCCTTTGCAGTATTCTGAAAGTGTTTCATAATCTACGCTTGACGTATGATACTTCTGTCTTTTAATTTTTTACACACATATTAATTTTTCAAACGGATTTGTATTTGCAGTTTCTAACATAATTTTAATTCATTTTAAAGTTACACGAGAACATACATAAAAAATAAAATAAAAAAAAATACACACCGGTAGACTATAGCAACTGTATCATTTTTCTGTTCGTTCAGATATGATAAGACATTTACACATAAAGAAATACGTATGCTGTAAAAAAAGGAATCTGTAAAGTTACTAAACTTTTTCTAGGAAACTGGGATTTCTAGAACTTTTTATGAACTACTAGAACAACAACAAAATTCATGTATCAGTAAACAAAAATTTATGTATGTATGTATGTATTTATGTCGGCCAATTATCAGCACGTGGGATATAGGCCCTAAAGGGGGGGGGGATGCCTTCCCTGGAGGTCTTTCTAAGGGAACCTAACCCGTATTAACGCTTGGAGAACCAAGGTTCGAAGTAAACCACGAAAACTCCGAAAGATTTGGCCGACGGGCGCGATTGGAATCAAACCCAGCACCTCCCGTCTAGCAGCTTCGAGAGCAGAACCTCTCGGCCACTGGTAAGGACAAAAATTTATGTAACTTTCGTACCGTAAATGAAAAAAATCTGTAAGATTACTAAAAATTATTTAGGAAACTGGGATGCCTAGAACTTTTTATGTAACTACAACTTGGGTTACAGATAAAATTCTAGAAAGATTACTGTAATTTTAGTAGATTCTTTTGTAAAGCTATAGATTTCTGTAGCTGTAAAAAACTAGTTTTGTACATTGACAACTTTTTTGTACAGTGTACAGATAAAATTTTAGTAAGCACTAGGGGGCTCTGCCCCCTACGAGCTACGCTCACCAACCCCCGTTCAGACACCGCAAACACTAAAAATACGCTAATTTGATCGGCTTTAAAATTTATCGCTTAAATGTATCGCTTTAAATCTGACATAATTTTCACCGAAGTTTACTTTCCCTTTATAATATTCACGTGAAAATACTTTTGTTGTTAGAAAGGAAATATTATTTGCGCTGTCTTCGAATTCTCAACACGAGAGCAATGTGACTCTTGTAGCCGCTTTAATAACATCTGCATTGTTTCAAAATACCTCAACATGTTGATTTTCTGTAAGCAAGTAAACCCTATTAGTTTACAATGGAAGTCTACGGGAATTTGGTGAAATATTAGATTGGCGATATCTATCTATCTATCTATCTATATATATATATATAAGATAGATATAGATAGATAGATAGATATATAGATAGATTAGTTTTAAAAGATTATCTCAAAGTATGAAATAAATGTATCGTGCAAGTATATTTTTAAATTTAAACTATTTAGCAATGTTATGGTTTGGCAATTTTTATCAATACTGTAATTATCAATTTTTAATTATCAATATTTTCCTGCTTTTAATACGTAATTATTTAATTCTCATTTGAAAGTTTTTTTTCTGTTTATAATTATCACGTGTAAATAAATTTTTAATTGAAGGAAATATTATTCTTTGCGCTGTTTTTAAATTTGGCAACAATTTTAAATGATATCCTTTTTTCATTTTCCTATGTACAGTTTTCGCTGCTATAAAACTTTTTTAATGGAACGATTTTAGCCAACTATAGCATTAAATATGTCTTAAAATAATTCTTCGATTTGAAAACTGTCTGCAACAGCGTGTTTATCAAACATTTCTCTATAATACCACGGATTTTCATATTTTTGTATTTTTATTTTTTGTATTTTTGGCGGCGGCGGTGACAGCGTTAGTTACTTTTTTTTAGAATAGAGAGATGCAGATTTCTGTAACTTTACATCAGCAGAATTACAGTTTTTTTTTTTTTTTTTTTTTTTTTTTTTGGGGGGGGGGGGGTGTTCTAACAGTGTATATGTAGGAAAATTTGCTTTATTGAAATTCAATAACCTTATGATAATGTCAGTTTAGAAATATTAATAGATTGAGACCTAAACAAATAAGTGTATCAATTGTAAAAAAAAAAAAAAAAAAAAAAAAAAAAACTGATTTGTTACGTTAATCATAATAGTAATAATAATAATTAATATTAATTTTATTATTATTGTTGTTGTTGTTATTATTATGACTAAATAAAAAATCATCATGAAAAACAGAACTGATAGAAATGATTTATAAGTATTAAAACGACTCATCTTTAAACTTTCGTTCGATATAAAGATATCTCATGAAAAACAATCGTTGTAAATTATACCGCCAAGCAACAAATTTAAAACGACACTCATAAAAAGAAGTGATGTCACATAAAAAGAAGCTTTATAAAAGTGGATACTCGGAGTGTCGTGTAAAAATCTATCACTACTCATAACGTTTCCAAAGGACTCGGAGTATAAGCGTGAATTGCCAAAGTGTGTTTTTTAATTGATTTTGCACATTCTAAAGATGAATTATATTTACTGTAATGAGAGATGCTTGTAGAAAACAAATAAAAACATATACAGGGCCACGAAAAGAACTGGATACATGGATGTCTACTGACGATAACTTCTGGAAATGTGACTTTAGTAGTATTAATCGTGTTTGAAACTCAATTAAGTTTTAACATATTATTTGACGTATTTAAAATTCTGTAAGTAATATACAGGGCTGTAAAAAAAATCAAGTATGTTTTCGTTTACTGGTAGAAATTGCTGAAGGTGAAATTTTGAATTTTCGACATATTATGCGTTTCTTTCATTAAACTAAATTATAGTGTATCATGTAGAATATATACAAATCGATAGATCCTGTACAGGGTATCACAAAACACTTTGAGTGTTTTTCCGGCTATGGACGACAGTTGCTGAAATTTGGTTGTTAAATGTGTTATGCGTTTTCTAAAATATTTAACTAGTTATTTTACTTATCATATTCAAAAAGCGAAGTTTTGTTCAAATATTGTGTTGGAAATGCTTGCTAATTCTTTTTAGTAGCCCTGCATATGATCTGTAGCATTATACAAGCACAAAGTATCCAAAAAGTGAGTTAAACTTCGAATCTCATACCAAAACTGAAACCTCTTCTAGCTTATTATCACTAATAGACAGTATTTGAGACACAATACAGTATCAGAAACCTTTTGCGTGTCCGTGAATGGACGTCATATTCTACAGTAAGTAACTTGTAGTCAAGATCAGTAACGTGTATCAATTTAATTACATTTGAAATTGCGTAGCATAATTAAAATACATTGCAAACAGTTTTCTCCGCGATCCATTACGTAACAGAATTCTCTTGTGCGGCCTTGTAATTAAATAATAGATGCTTTGCACCCCATATTCTACAGAATGCAAGTTTTAGTGCACTTTAGAAATGCTTATAAATTCCATTAAACTTAAAATGACTCAATACTATTAAAATGCATTTGGAGTAATTTTTACACATTGACCGCGATGTAAAAGATAACTTTTGACTGTTTTTGTAAACGAAGTATTAATGTTAAACGATCCATTTTCAAGAGCGGTTGTGCTACAGTAAACATCTATAACATATAAAAATTACAGAACTATCCGAGTATATTTACATGAGTTAGAATTCGGCCTGACGCGACGGTTAGACAAACCGAAGTCATAAACATTTTTCTAGTATGTTGTAAATTGTTAAAAAGACACATGAACACCATAAAAATCTGTTTTGAAGCAACTGCAGCTTAAAGAAAATATCAATACGAAATTTCATGCCACTTTTGTGATTTCTACAAGAAAGAAGTTTATCATTTTTTTTTAACTTTATAAAATGTTTTCCAAATGAAATTTCCATTAGTACTGATATAAAATTTAAATATAATTATTTAACATTAAATTATTATATTATGATTTTGATTTAAGGGGACCGGGAAAGCCCTATCTCCGCCATGTTAAATTCATCAACTTTATGTACCATTTTCTCAGAAATGGTGAAAGATAGAGGTCTACTTTTTTAGATTAGTTAGAATAAGATGATTTAGGTATAACAGACCATTTTCTTTCTAAGTGATTAAGCTCAAAATTAATTATTAATTATTCTTTGAAAATCATTTTAAATTAGCATTTTTAGTAGGATTTCACTGCCAAAAATAAATAATTCTCAACAAATCACTAAATGCCTGTGTTAAAGTATACAATGTAACATAATATAAGTATTAAAAAAATCTGAGTTCTTAAGCTTAATAGATATTGAAAAAAGGAACATTAACATGAAAAATCCAATTTTTAAGAAAAAGTCGATTAAAGATTTAAATGGCCTTTAAGCTGTGAAGAATTCTTACAAAGAATGAATAATTTCAACACTTACTTTTTTATATATAAGCATGTCTAAAACATCGCTGGAAAGATAAAAGTTTAAACTATTTAATTATATAAAAAAGTAAAAATCGATTTTTCGGTTGAATTTTGCTTTCCCGGTCCCCGTAAGAATAATTGTTTGAGGCATGACTGTATAAACGAAATACTATTTGAAAACCTATTTATTTTTCAAATAAAAAGGTTTTTCAACTACTAAAATATTTTATAGCAGTTTCAAAGTTACACATAAAAATGCATGAATTTTTTTTAAAGTAAAGTTACATATTTGAAGATTTTAATACCCTTGTACTCTAATATCTGATCAGAAATATCAATATGCAGACGAACAAATATTAATAAAGTAATAAGCATATGAACTGCAAAATGTAACTTTGTTGTAGAAACCGTGAAAAGAATTCAACTGCAGAACAGAAAATAAAAATGATTTTAAGAGCAGAGTTAGGCAGATTTGTAATTCCAGGTATATGCAACGTAAATTCAATTTAATTGTATGTAATTGATTATAGTTATACATATTCAAACACATAAATTCCGTCAAATAATTGGATGGGTGGTGGTTCCGGATACGGTGCTGTAAGAATTTTTTACGGCATGTAATTTTAACTATAATTAAATACATACAATTAAATTATAATTACAATGCAAGTAATTGTAATTACAAATTTGCCCAACTCTAAGAGTTTAAAAGGGGCTGCTGATTCTATTCTTTAAATCTTCCTTTCATTATAAATCTTATATCAGTTAATATAAAAGTTATACAAACTGAATCGATCTTAGTCAGGAAGGAACTGTATATTATGAAAATTATCACTCAGACAGTTTGCACAGTTTTCTGATTTTCACATGAAAGAAGCTTGTTATTTCTTTTTTTTTTCCTGTATTTTAGTAATTTTTTTTTGCAAATGAAATTTTCATAAGTGCTAATTTACGACTATTAATATAACTAGTTCTGGTCAAAGCATTATAGTGTAGTGTTTTTCAAGAATGCTTTTATTAAGCAGTAGTGTTTATTAAATACACATGTTAATATTATTTTCTCAAAGAAATTAATTACGTGATTCAATGTAAATAAAAAAGATAAAATTGAAGAAACATTAATTGGAAAACAATAAAATTATCTTTTTTAATGTGCGTGTTAAATGATTTATATATGGATTACTCCTAAATGAATAAGTATTTGAACAGTATAAAGAGCTGCCTCACTGGATAAATCTTGCCAATAATTTAACAGTAGAAAAATAAAAATTATGTATTGAATGAGTTGTTACGAAATAGAAAATAAATTTTGAATAATTCTTTAAATCCTTTTTATTTTGCACGGATATCTCATAGGGAAAGTAATTCAATTGGAAAATTTTCACTATGGAAGCATCCTCAGATAAATAAAAATATCAGTCAAAAGCTTAATCCAGTTTTTTAATTTACACAAGAAATAAAGTTTAATATTCCTTTTTAGGTGCGTTCGTAATTATATAAATACGTAGCACCTATAGTCGTCGTTCAGTCCGTCTGTCCGTCCGTCCGCATATAACAGAGCAGAAACTACCCAACCGAATGGTCTGAAATTTTAAATATATGATTGTTGCAAAATTCTGTCGAGCCATTTCAAATTTTATGAAAATCGGATGCATAGTTTAATTACAGGGACTTTCAAAAGTTTTTCTTTACATTACGGTCAATGGGAAAAAATTATTGCAAGTGCATTTTAATGATGTTACAGCCTTCGGAATGGTCTGAAATTTTAAATATATATTTGTTGCAAAATTTTGTCGAGCCATATCAGATTTTATGAAAATTGGACGTATAGTTTAATTACAGGGACAGTCAAAAGTTTTCCGTTACATTACGGGCAATGGGAAACAATTATTGCAAGTGCATTTTAATGATGTTACAGATGATGTTACAGATGTTACACTTATGAAGTGCAAAAAAAATATATACATTCGGTGCAATATGGGGTGCAAAAAATATTTATAAAACTAGTTATAGTACGAACGCATCTCATTTACCACGTCTGACGAGCTATTTCCTACTTGTTTGTATTTTAGAAACATTTTTCAAATACATTTTTTAATAATGTAATTATAAGATTTAAATTTAATTCATTTCAGCGTAAAGATTCATGTTATAGTTTTGGTTTAAGCCGAATATTATGAAGCAAAGTTTGTATTAAATGAAATATTCGCTTTTATTCTTTATATATTTATGTATCTTTTAAAATGGTTTTTACAAGTCCTAAAAGATGCAACGTCCATTTCAAAGTTATACGTGAGCATACATAAAAACGATTGAAATTTAAAAGAATTTTTCCTCTTTATAGTGCACAGATATCTTATAAAAAAGGTAATTGAACTAGAAAAAATTTTTCACTCTGGAAGCACCGGCACATTAATAAAAATATCAATAAAATGTTTAATGCGCAAGTAAAAAGTTTATTATTCCTTTTCAAGTGCGTTGGTAATTATATAAATACGAAGCACCTATAGTCGTCGCTCAGTCCGTCTACCGCATTTAACAGAGCAAAACTACCCAACCGAATGATCTGAAATTTTAAATATATAATTGTTGCAAAATTTTGTCGCGTCATTTCATATTCCATGGAAATCGAATGTATAGTTTAATTACAGGGGCAGTCAATTTTTTCCGTTACATTACGGCCAATGGGAAAAAAATATTGCAAGTGCATTTTAATGAGTTTACAGCTTTCCGAATGATCTGAAATTTTAAATATATAATTGCTGCAAAATTTTGTCGACTCATTTCAAATTTTATGAAACTTGGATATATAGTTTAATTACAGGGACAGTCAAAAATTTTTCTTTACATTACGGCCAGTGGGAAAATATTGTTGCAAGTGCATTTTAATGATGTTACAGTCTTCTGAATGGTCTGATATTTTAAATATATAATTGTTGTAAAATTTTGTCGAACTTTAAAAATTCGACATTTAAATTCGACATTCGAATTTTAAAATTGCATTTCAAATTTTATGAACATTGGATGTATGGCTTAATTACAGGGACAGTCAAAAGTTTTCCGTAAAAAAATTATGTGCTTTCGAACAGAATGAAATTGATATGTACTTATGAAGTGCACTATGCGGTGCAAAAAATTATTATAAAACTAGTTATAGTACTTCATTTGACACTTTTGACGAGCAATTTCCAACTTTTTTGTATTTTAGAAACATTTTTCAAATAAAATTTTTAATAGTGCTGTTATAAGATTTCAATATAATTAATTTCCGAGTAAAGGATCATGTTATAGTTTTGGTTTAAATGTAATATTATGAAGCGCAGTTTGTATTAAATGAAATAATCGTTTTTATTCTTTATATATATATGTATCTTTTAAAAGGTTTTTTTTTTTTTTTTTTTTTTTTTTCTTACGAGCCCTAAAACAGATTGCAAACATTTCAAAGTTATGTGTGAACACACGTAAAAAAAAAAAAAAATAATAATAATAATAAAAATATACACCTAAAGAATTCAGTAAACTGACCATTTTAACAGAAGTCCAGAAATATTAGAAATATTAATAAATTGACGACAATTTTTTATTCATATATTGCGACTAAATTAATATATTGACGACTACGTTTTCGGATTTGCGCAAGAAAAAAAGTTTAATATTCCTTTTATGTATTTTAGAAAGATTTTTCAAATAAGATTTTTAATAGTGCTGTTATAAGATTTCAATATAATTAATTTAAGAGTAAAGGATCATTTTATAGTTTTGGTTTTACCTTTTACCCGCCGCACCATGAACTGCTTGTCAAATTAATTTGAATTTTTTTTTTGAGACGATTTAGATTAATTCTAAGGTTGCGTGCCGAATTTTGAGATGTTATGTAAAATAGAAGTGGAGTTACAGGTATGTTCCACTTGTGGAACGTTGGCGGTACGAATAACATTTGTACATTTTGGCGAGTTTTTCTTTCGAAATCATACCAGCACTGCACACATAGCAAAACAAAGAAAAGAAGGTAAAGTAAAAAATGTTTCTATTTTAGGAACATGGTAAGTAGTCACTAACAGCAAAATGTTTATGAAAGGCCTGAAAACATTTTTCATGCATACGCTTTCCATAATATTCACACCATTTATTCATGTTTTTCTGTTGATTTGAGAATATTCTTGAGTAGTAGACGAAAAACAATAGCTACTGAATGAGGTGATAATGTCTATACTTACTGGAAGAGTAGGACTTTACAGTCCCTTTCTCAAACATCAAATCCAATTTTTATGGCAGCAGTCGCAATTTCACGACGAAACTCCAAAATATCTTAGGGTTTCTTTTGAACCTACTACATGACAAGTAACAACAGCCATATTTAGTTCATTTTCAAACAGATTTCATCACCATTTTTATCATCGAAATACTGGACGATATGTTCTAACAAATAATCCAAAAATTCTACACTACCCATATTCTAATTATACAGTCTAATCAATTCAGGTTATTTGATTGAAACTTCTCGCTTCAATTTTCGAGAATATCATGTTCCACTTTGAGTTAGCGATGTGTTAGCTTCCCAATTTGATATAACAGTAACGACACTGTTGTCACTCCATCTTACACAAACAATTTTGCCATCACTATAATAATCAAAATCTCCCCCTTCCTGTTTTTGCAATTCTTTTGTAGATTTTATTGGCATTTATTGGTTCAAAAATATTTCACAGATACTTTGGAACAGGTGCAAGAGTTATATATCATAAAATTTATTCTTTAATAATACTTATACGAAAATAATAAAATAATAATCGCCCGAGAGAGCCCAGTAAAAATTATCAATATCCTAAAAAAAGGAACAATAAGATAATTTTGTACTCTGAACCGCCAACGTTCCACATGTGGAACATTGGAATTCAGAGGATCATAAAACAAAGATAAAATAAGATAAAACATTCATTTATGCATAAAACGTAATAAACAACACTAAGCAATACAATAATAATCATCACAGTACTCACATTTGAATTCTAAAGTTATAGATAGAGTAAAAAGCACAGTCTACTACATTTACGTTCTTTTTTTGTTACATTTCAACAAGCTCCAAAATAGAAACCAAAAAAATATTGTAAAAAAATAATTTTTAATCCATTAAAAACATCTTTTAAAAAGATATATTAAAACTTTCAAACAGATTAAACAAATACTTAAAAAGATACAGCACCACATAGTTTATGTTCCACTTGTGGAACGTTGGCGGGTAAAAGGTTAAGTGTAATATTATGAAGCGCAGTTTGTAAATGAAATAATCGTTTTTATTCTTTATACATATATGTATCTTTTAAAAGTTTTTTTTTTTACAAGTCCTAAAACAGATTGCAAACATTTCAAAGTTATACCTGAACACACGTAAAAAATATATATATAAATATATACACCTAAAGAATTCAGTAAACTGACCATTTTAACACAAGTCCAGAAATATTAATAAATTGACGACTATTTATTATCAATATATTGGCGACTAAATTAATATATTGACGACTACGTTTTCGGATTTGCGCAAAAAAAAAGTTTATTATTCCTTTTATGTATTTTAGAAAGATTTTTCAAATAAAATTTTTAATAGTGCTGTTATAAGATTTCAATATAATTAATTTAAGAGTAAAGGATCATTTTATAGTTTTGGTTTAAGTGTAATATTATGAAGCGCAGTTTGTATTAAATGAAATAATCGTGTTTATTCTTTATACATATATGTATCTTTTAAAAGTTTTTTTTTTTTACAAGTCCTAAAATAGATTGCAAACATTTCAAAGTTATACCTGAGCACACGAAAAAAAAATTATAAAAATATGCGCCTAAAGAATTCAGTAAACTGACCATTTTAACATAAGTCCAGAAATATTAATAAATTGACGACTATTTATTATCAATATATTGGCGACTAAATTAATATATTGACGACTACGTTTTTTGATTTGCGCAAGAAAAAATGTTTATTATTCCTTTTATGTATTTTAGAAAGATTTTTCAAATAAAATATTTAATAATGCTATTATAAGATTTGAATTTAATTAATTTCAGTGTAAAGGATCATGTTATAGTTTTGGTTTAAGCATAATATTTTAAAGTGCAGTTTATATTAAATGAAATAGTCGCTTTTGTTCTTTATATATTTATGTATCTTTTAATTTTTTTTGTCAATCCCTAAAAGGTGTTACATCCATTTCAAAGTTATACGCGAGTTTACTTAAAAAGGATTAAAATTTAAAAGAAATTTTGAATTATTTCTTTAAATCTTCTTTATATTGCACAGATAGCTCATGGAAAAAGTAATTGAACTGGAAAATTTATACTCTAGATGCATCTGCAGATTAATAAAAATATCAGTAAAAAGTTTAATCCTGTTTTCTTTTTTGCACAAGAAAAACGTTTATTATTCCTTTTTTGTATTTTAAAAACATTTTTCCAACAAAATTTTTATTAATGCTATAATACGTTTTCAATTTAGTTAATTTCAGAGTAAAATTTATAGTTTTATTTTAATCCTGATATTACGAAGCTAAGTTTGTATTAAATGAAATAGCCGTTTTTATTTTTTATGCTATTATGTATTTTTTAAAGGAATTTTTTACAAGTCCTAAAACATGTTACATCTATTTCATAGTTATACGTGAATATACATAAAAACAATTATAAAAATATGCATCGCAGAATTCAGTAACCTGACTATTTTAACGCCTGTTCAGAAATATTAATATATTGACGTCTAAATATTTTAGTTAGGAATTCTACAAAACATTTTTTTTTTTAGATATCGTGAAAACAATTGATAAATACAATGTGAAAAGGAAATAGCAAAAAAAAAAAAAAAAAAATTCTTGGAGAGTTTACAAAGAATTCCTGAATTTATACTTTAAATCGAAATCGTCTTTCACTACAATGATTCCCCGCATTAGTTTATAAAAAATAAATAAAATAAAATAAAAAGGTGCGTAAACTGGTTAAAAATCACTCATGAAACAGCTGCATATTAAAGAATATATCCACAAGAAGTATAATACTATTTTCTGATTTTCACAAGAAAGAAACTTTACCTATTTTTTAATATACGTAGGAATATTTTTTTTTTTCAAATGGAACTTCAATTCCTTCTATTGTAAGAATTTAATTTATTTTACTTCATTATAGTTTAACTTGAACAAAGGTTTTATGCTGCGTACATTGAATTAAATTAATTGGAATATTTTAAAATAGATTGTTTTTACAGGGGCTTAACTATTTTACACTCCTTTCAAATTGATATCTGACGATACACATTCGCAAAATTCTGTAACCGTATATTTTCATGTCAGTACAGAAATTTTAATATAATGAGTATTAAAGAATTAGGTATACAAATATGATTAAACTAGCTGAAATACCTGGCGTTCCCCTGGCTTAAACATGTTTGATTAGAAAAATCAATTTTAAAATTAAACACCGTGCGGACTATGAACATCGCGCAAATATGCTCTCTTTTTAGGTGCGTTCGTAATTATATAAATACGTAGCACCTATAGTCGTCGTTCAGTCCGTCTGTCTGTCCGTCCGTCTGTCTGTCCGTCCGCATATAACAGAGCAAAAACTACCCGACCGAATGATCTGAAATTTTTAATATATAATTGCTGCAAAATTTTGTCGAGCCATTTCCAATTTTATGAAAATCGGATGTATAGTTTAATTACAGGGACAGTCAAAATTTTTCTTTACATTACGGCCAATGGGAAAAATTATTGCAAGTGAATTTTAATGATGTTACAGACTTCCGAATGGTCTGAAATTTTTAATATATAATTGCTGCAAAATTTTGTTGAGCCATTTCCAATTTTATGAAAATCGGATGTATAGTTTAATTACAGGGACACCCAAATGTTTTCCGTTACATTTTGGCCAATGGGAAAAAATTATTGCAAATGCATTTTAATGATTTTACAGCCTTCCGAATGGTCTGAAATTTTAAATATATAATTGCTGCAAACTTTTGTCGAGCCATTTCAAATTTTATGAAAATCGAATGTATAGTTTAATTACAGGGACAGCCAAAAGTTTTCCGTTACATTACGGGGAATGGGGAAAATATTATTGTAAGTGCATTTTAATGATGTTACAGACTTCCGAATGGTCTGAAATTTTTAATATATAATTGCTGCAAAATTTTGTCGAGCCATTTCCAATTTTATGAAAATCGGATGTATAGTTTAATTACAGGGACACCCAAAAGTTTCCCGTTACATTACGGCCAAAGGGAAAAAATTATAGCAAATGCATTTTAATGATTTTACAGCCTTCCGAATGGTCTGAAATTTTTAATATATAATTGCTGCAAAATTTTGTTGAGCCATTTCCAATTTTATGAAAATCGGATGTATAGTTTAATTACAGGGACACCCAAATGTTTTCCGTTACATTTTGGCCAATGGGAAAAAATTATTGCAAATGCATTTTAATGATTTTACAGCCTTCCGAATGGTCTGAAATTTTAAATATATAATTGCTGCAAACTTTTGTCGAGCCATTTCAAATTTTATGAAAATCGAATGTATAGTTTAATTACAGGGACAGTCAAAAGTTTTCCGTTACATTACGGGGAATGGGGAAAATATTATTGTAAGTGCATTTTAATGATGTTACAGAGTATGCACTTATGAAGCGCAAAAAAATATACATTCAGTACAATATGGGGTGCAAAAAATAATTATAAAACTAGTTATAGTACGAACGCACCTCATTTGCCACGTTTGACGAGCAATTTCCAACTTGTTTAATATATTGAAAGCCTTGAGAAATTTTGCTTTTATACCAATATTTAAAAGAATAATGTTTTCCCAGCCTAAATAAATATAGGCTTGATTCTTGAAAAGAAATTGAAAAAGAAATGTAAATTAATGAAAAGCACTTCATGATATCTCTTTCTCTTGTAAAAGACATGCATTTACCAGATATTCGTTTTAAGGGTTCTCAGGACTCTTAAAATTGGAAAAAATGAAAAAAAGAGACCATTTTCAACATTTAATATCTTAAAATGTATCAGATTTTAAGACACAATTTTAATTGGAATAATATATATAAGTATGTTCTTTCATTTCATGTATTTTAAAAATTATAAGATGCAGAATTAACATTTACAGGGGGCTCCAAACTGTTAGACATTTGACGATAAAAAAAAAAAACGGCATAACAGTTTACGCGCACGATTACAAAATAAGTATTCCAACTAGAATGAAAATTTTGGTGTCTACTCATACTTCAGATTGTGATAATTACCCTGAACCTAAATAAATTTGTATTTAAAGGATTTTTATATTTTTAATATAAAGTTGTATTTAGCTAATGCAAAATTAAGAAAATTTCAACAGTATAATCACCTAACAAAATATTGTTTTGAACAATAAAACGGAAATTTTAGGTTCAGTTTATACAGACTAACATGAAACATATGTTTTGAAATTTTCATGAAAAAATTTTCATAAGTTTTTGAGATATCGTGCGCGTTATGCCCAAACACGTCATTTGGAGAAAAATGGCTTCAAAGTTTCCGAAACGACGCTTCAGCTATTGAACGTGTATAAATGTAAAAGCCATAACTTCAGTTCTAATAGGAATTTCAAGGAAACAATTATATCAAAATGTTCAGAAAAAAGTTTAACATCTAAAAAAATTAAAATTTCGAAACTTTTAAAGCTTTAAGAGTCCTGAGACCCCTTAAATATTTAGGTCATACGTGAATTAACCTATATTATTCACAACTAAAAATAATGGCGCATCTAGTATTTGTCGAGAATTAAATAAAAAACCTGCACTCATGACATCATAATTAACTTTTATATTTTAACAGAATAATAAGGCTACTGTAATTAGTGACTCGTGCTATAGCCAGTATACGCGTCAGGACACATTGCCGTTATCATTACCTTTTTAAGCGTGAAAGTTTCGCTATGGTACTCCATTGTGAAATTTAGTAATTTTTGAAATTCAATTTGAAAAACAGCTTAAGGGGTCTCAGGACTCTTAAAGCTCTAAAATTTTTGAAATTTTAATTTTTTTAGATGTTAAACTTCTATCTTTTCTGAACATTTTGATATAAATGTTATCTTGAAATTTCCATTAGAACAGAAGTTATGGCATTTAGAATTATACTCGCTCCATAGCTGAAGCGGTGTTTCCAAAACTTTGAAGTCATTTTTCTCCAAATGACGCTTCTGGGCATAACGCGCACGATATCTCAAAAACTTCTGAATATTTTTTCATGAAATTTTCAAAACATATGTTTCATGTTAGCCTGTATAAACTGAACCTAAAATTTCCTTTTTATTGTAAAAAGAAAATGTTTTTTAGGGGTTTATATTGTTGAAATTTTCTAAATTTTGCATTAGCTAAATACAACTTTGTATTAAAAATATAAAAATGCTTTAAATACAAATTTATTTAGGTTCAGTGTGATTATTGTAATCTGAGGTATAAGTAGGCACCAAAATTTTCATTCTGGTTGCAAAATTTATTTTGTAATCGTGCGCATAAGTAGTTATGCCGATTTTCTGCTCGTCAAATGTCTGACAGTTTGGAGCCCCCTGTAAATGCTAATTCTGCATCTTGCAATTTTTCAAATATTTGAAATGAAAGAACATATTTGTATCTTCCATTCCCATTTAAAATTGTGTCTTAATATCAAATACATTTTAAGATATTAAATGTAGAAAATGGTCCTTTTTTTTTCATTTTTCCCAATTTTAAGAGTCCTGATACCCCTTAATCATTAGATTTGAAATTTATAATTACGAAAAATACAATTTTTTATGTTTCTAACGCAGTTTGTCTGACAGTTTTCTGACAAATACTTTTCGAGCTATTAATTTTTTCCGTAACTACAAATGTTTCATTTTCCGAGATTAATCTGTGGCAGCGATTAGCGAAAAAAGCCAGTCTTCAGCAACGCGTAGCTTTTTATTAAAGAGGACGCAGCTTTTTTCATAAAAAATCATAAACAATTATTCCTCCGTTGAACATGGAGATGAAATGGTTCAAAAATCCTTTTATAAGTCTTCACCTGTAACACTCGATTGCAAGAAGTTTGGAATATTTTAGATGGCTTAAATGGTGTCTCTACCTTCATCTTATTTAATCTTAATAATTCAACATGAAGAAAATTAAGTTTCTCCTCTAAAAAACACCACATCGTTTGTGTATACAACAAACGAACTCAATCAACCTTGGTGTCACTCTAAATGCGCTAATTCATTAGCTTGATTACAGTAAAAGCTCTTAAAATATAATTGTATGAAGTATATAAAACATTCGCTCTATTCGAGAAATCTTTAAAAAAATTCAGCAGCAAAACATGAAAAAATAGTGATAAAAAATACTTTTTAAAGATTGAAAAGCACTCCTAAATTTATTTTTTAAATCTTCATTTCATTAAGAAGGTTGTTTGTAAGTTTAATATATATATAATAAAATGAAATCACAAATATATAAACAAATGGTAAAAATCTAATAGATGAACAAAATATGAACATTGGAAACCAGTATGTAAAATAAAAAACTATGAATAATCCACAGAATCATCAGAGGTGCTAGTTGGTTAATTCATAGTAAAGATGCGTTATTTCATCCAATTTTGTCGTCAATAAGCCTAAAATGACAAAATTTAGCACCTAATAGCGCATTATAAAAGAAAAGAAAAGAAAATACCAAGAGACCTAAATAAAGATACACTTCACACAGGATATTAAAAATATAAAAGCACAATACCTAAATTACATAAAAGGATCCAAAACATTATAAAGTAGATTCACAATGTTAAAGCATTTAAGGATGCAAACAGATTAGGGTAGGACTATTAGAATATGTGGTCATGAGTTGCTGAGAATCGGAGCATTACTGCCATCATGCCATCTGGTGTGAAAAAGGAAAACTATATTGTAATTAGGTTTATTAAAAAGAAATGTTAAGTTCTGCCATCTATACCCATAAAACAGAAATGAAATTAATTTATGAAATTGCGAAATGATTAAGATTTATTTAAAGTAGAATGAAAAAATAGGAATAAACTCAATATGTACTGAGTAAATATAAAATAAAATAAGTAAGTATATAAAAATAAGTAAATAGAAGGGCATTGATTAGTTTAACTAGTTTAAAAACGAATATTATAAAATAAAAATGAGTATATAAATAACATTTTAAAAAACTGATGATTATTTTGAGATAATAAAATATGACCTTGTATTATGTACCAATATGTAAAAAATAATGAAAATTATGATGTTAAATGCATGATACCCTATGATTTTCCCCCAATATATCCATATAATATATAAGCACACATACATACACATATACATGCTCACACGCATATAAACATAAGGTTTTAAAACTATATATATATATATTTAATGATTGGATAAAATTCTCGCCAAAATAGTGGAAGGTGTAGATCGATTTAGTGAGTTCATAATTTATTGGCAGCTGGTGTAAGATCATAATAATTTTAAGTCGACAAATTCAGTCAACTTATATAGAATTATAGGACGTTGCTGAGATCTAATACAAGTGAAAGTACAATGATTTCTCTTTTGCAGTCGCATCATTAATTGAATAGTTTGATGTAAGTATTTCAAGGCAAATGGTAATTCTTCCGGCAATTTCCTCAGTACAGACATAACCAGTTTATGTTCGAAGGACTTTAATTCACAAAAAATGGACATGAGAAACAATCCCCGCATAGTGAGAGATTTCGTAAAATCTCAGAATGGACCGTGATTAACTAAGGTCTCGAAGTGAAATTGAATACAACAGGACGTGCAGAACACCGGGTAACTTCTTTGAAGCACTGGAAATTGAAGCACAAACCTGACCTCCGATTTAACGCTGGCTGGTTTTGTTCGCATTGCGTAGAAATACAGATTGGAATGTAATGTTCAGGTTCTAATCACTCAGCGAAAGGCGCACGATAATTCAGCCTTAATTTGTTTATATATAAGCTATTATAAGCCTTAGCCAATTGTAAAAATAGCTTTTAAAAACATTCGAAAATAAATTGTAGCTTCTCTCAGAATATTATAGTTTTGGTAGCTGATAAAAATTTATGAGAGGATTAAAAGTTTTAAATAAAAATTATTAATGTAAGTGTTTAAAGTTTAAAGAAAATTATGTAGAAATAAATAATAGAGATTATTAAGTAATGGGGAAATAATGAAGATCCAGGAAATTTAGAAGACTTTAAATGTGTATTACAAAGTGAAATTTTTAAGTAACATATATAAGCTGGATGAAAATCATTCGCAAATGCAACTGCTGTTTAAAGAAAATAACAGTAACATGTTTCTTGTTTCTCTTGCGATTTCTACAAGAAATATGTTTATCCATTATTTTCCTATACATTTTAGAAAGAAATTTTTTTAGCCATTTCTATTATTGATAACATACAATTTCAATATAATTAATTTTATAGTGCAATATCATACTACAATTTTCTTTAAGAACACATTTATAATGTATAGTTTGCATTAAATGAAAGAGTATTCTTTTCATAATTTTTGCATTTGACTTTATTAAGAAGAACTAAAACATTTTTTATTGATTTCAAAATTAAGCGTAAAAATAAATAAAATAATGAAGAAACTAAAACCCCAACTGCTGAGTTCTGTACCCTTATAATTTTAAGCTCAGTTTAAAAGTATTTATGTGTTGACATCTAAAGATTTTGTTAGGCGTCAATATATTATTACAAAATATTAAAATTATTAATACAATTATTACAAATTATGCTTAGACGTATAGAAATTGTATAAAATACAGCTTTGTTATAGAAATCTTAGAAGGAATATAATTTATCAACAAAACATTAAGATGAAATGGTGGAAGAGGCTTTTAAAAGTTTGAAAAGAACTCCCGAATTTATTCTCTAAATCTTCTTTTCATTATAAAGATGTCTCACAGACTTAAAAGAAAGTACATGAGCTGAATAAATTCACTGGGGAAGCAACTCCAGACTGGTGAAAACATCATTGAGAAGATTTATACAGTTTCCGGATTCGCAAAAGAAAGGAAACTGATTTTTTTTTCTTTTTTGCACTTCAGTAAAAGATTTTTTTCTATTTTTTTCTATGTGATAACATATGATTTCACTGTTATTAATTTGAGAAATAACAATTATTTTGTAATTTTAGATTAAAAACCTATTTATTCATATTTAATATATATTGTCTTTTATTGCTAAAAGTTTTTCCAGCGAAGTTTTCTTTAAAAGTGCTTATCTACTATTTTCAATGAAACAAAGTATTTTTAAATCACAAGCAAAAGCCATGCTTTGTTTGGATTCGCGAAGCATTATTTAATAAGATAAATATTTGAAAGTAACAATTTTTTTATATTATTTTTGCATCTTCATTAAGCAAAAATGTTATTTTATGTTTTGGCGCTTTTTAATTTTAGAAACATAAATTCAGCCAAATAAATAAGAATTTCCTCGGAATTTTTTACACATTATATAAGACTGGTATACGATAAATAAAAATATTTTCGAAGCAAAATTTTATAAAATATTTACATAACGAATTTAACGATTAATTTTGTTTGTTTACAATTCTTTTGTTGCCACTTTACAAAAAAAAAAAAAAAAAAAAAAAAATCTTAATCGAATTCTTTTAAAATGCGTAAGTATCGTATGTGTAAATGATTTCACATAATAAGAATAAACTGTGTATTTCAATTCTAACACTGAAAAATACTTTTTATAATTGAATGTAAATAATTGAATTTCCACAAGTTTTAATTCATTAAAAATAGGCTACAATTTCCATTAAAAAAATATATTTTAAAAATTTCATAAAAGAAATCGTAACGCCATGATTTGTGTTTTCTTCTGAAAATATACGTGTTTCATTTTTTATTTGCAAAAATGCGCCCGTAATGGAAAAATATGGAGAATAAATTAATTAGAATAATAATTTTGTTAACGTTATTCTGTAAAAAAATAATATTGTGCAAATCTACAGATCATAACTTATTTTTATGTTTAATTTCAAGGCAAAATACTGAATAGTTTTTTTTGTAAAGTGTACGACAAAATGTGTGAACGTATAACATAATTTTTTTGTATAATTATTTCAGAGTAAAGTATTAAATTACAATTTTCAAATAAGCTTATTCTCTAAGAAACATAATTTATAATAAATGAATTTGTCTTTTTCGTTTTGCTTTGTTAACCCTCGGAATGCTATTTCTTTCTCCCAGCTTATTTTGTTTCCAATAAATAACGTTACCTTGTGTACGCTAGCCGTAAAACAAAAGCCGATGTTTCATTGTGCGATTCAATACTCTACAGCATTTTTTAAAACTTCTAAGCATCGCACATTTTCAATGTTTATACCGTCGTATTGAAAAAAAAAAGTACTTTTTAAATCAATTTGTTTGAAAACTTCATCTTCATTTGTTTTTGAAATATTAATTTTTTGCGACATTTTTTTCATTTTGGCAACTCAAGTTCTTCATTTCTGTAGAAAGTAAAGAATAAAATAGTTGAAAAATAGCAATTATATCTTCTTGTTACCGTTTTCCCATAAAAACTGAAAAAAATTAATTAAAATACGTGCTATTTTGAGAAAAATATAAATGAAGGATTTGTGATAAAACATAGAGCTATTATAAAGTATATGTTTTAAGTATCTATATTAATGCAAATGACCTTATTTTACATAAAATAAAAGCGTGTGCTTTAAGTCTTAAAATTGAAATATGTTTTGCACTACAATAGAGTCCCGATTATCCGAGTCCCGCTTAACCGAGTTATATCCTTCTGGAGGACTGGTGGTTTCTATTATTATGAAACAACCAGTCCACCAGAAGAAAATGAAGTAATGGAAATGCCGGGGGCGACACTAAATTCTGAAAAAGCAGAATTCCTGTTCTCTAGTATTGTTAAAGCTTTCTTCAAGGGACTTTGCTCATATATTATATTTTATATAAAAGAAAATTTTTAATTAATTATTATATTTTTATTGCAGCTAAACAGTCGTACTTGTAACTGATATTCTAAGATTTTTTCATAATGAATTTCAGATTAAACGATTATATCGCAGTTTTAGATTATGATTACTTTTATGAATCATAGTTCAGAATAGACAATTTAGTCGTTTTTATTCTTTTCAAAAACTGTTATTATTACTTTCTTCTATCTTTACAAGAAGTTATTGGATTCATGAAAATTTTCGAATTCTGGTTTTCAATGAATTTACACATTTTAGGTGTCAGAGATCTCGAAAAACATGTTTTGGAAAAATGTCTATCTGTGAGTCTGTGTGTGACACAAACTTTGTGGGCGCTCTATCTCAAGAACTAATGCACGGAATTTAATAAAAATTTATATTCAGTTAGTCCCTGATATAGATTGGTGCTGATTAGTTTCTGGTGCAAATCGCTCGACAGGTGTGTTGCTATGCTGCATTTTTTTACGATTTTCGCAAGGGCTCTAGCTCAAAAACTAATCCGTGGATTTTCATCAAACTTCAGATTCAGTTAGACCTTGTTATGAGTTGGCGCTGACTACGTTTTGGAGTAAATCGCCCAACAGTGGCTCTGCTATGCTGAATTTTTTGCGATTTCCGCAATGGCCCTATCTCAAGAACTAATGCACGTATTTTTATGAAACTTCAGATTCAGTTAGTCCTTGATATGAATTGGCGCAGACTACGTTTTGATGTAAATTGCCCAACAGGTGGCGCTGTGATGCTGCACTTTTCCTGATTCCCGAAATAATTTTATCTCAAGAAGTAATGCACGGATTTTAATCAAACTTCAGATTCAGTTACCAAGTTAACTTAAGTTGTTGCTTATTAGGTTTTGGTATATATCGCCTAACAGGTGCCGCTGCTATGCAGAATTCTTTACGATTTCCGCCATAGCTATACTCAAAAACTAATGCACGGATTTTCACGAAACTTCAGATTCAGTTAGAAGTTGACATAAGTTGTTTCTGATTAGATTTTGGTGTAAATCATCTAACCGATGTCACTGCTATGTTGTATTTTTCAGGAAGTATTAACATGTATGAGATAGAAGAACGTTTTGGGATTGTCACATCCGTCTAGTTTAAAAGTGTTAATCTACAAACTTCAAATTTACTAATTTTAAGAAAATCACTCTATTGTAAATTTGTTCAAGAATGCTTTTATTAAACACAATGAATAATTTAACGTTAAATAATACGTTAACATTTGATATTTATTTAAAAAGAATAAATAACTGATTGAATATAATTAAATAAACTAGAGTTAGAGAAATACAAATTAAAAAACAGTAATCTTTCTTATTAAATGCCACTGTAAAAATATAAATGGCATCTAAAGAAATGTGTGTACCAAGCGTGTGAAATACAACTTTGTTGAAGAAATCGTTAAAAGTATACATTAGCAGATCAGAAAAAAAAAATGCAATTCTTTTAAAAAGAAATCTTAAATGCATGTTTTAAATCTTCTTTTCATTAAAGAATATCTCACATAGGTTAATAGAAAAAGTACAGGAATAGGGACAAATTCCCTTTGTGGATAAACTACACTTTAAGAAAAATATCTCTGGAAAAATTTGTTTAGTTTTCTGATTTCCGCAAGAAAGATGCTTGATTTTGTTTTTTATTTTACATTTTAGAAAATTAGTATTTTAGTTATGATGTGAAAAATGATGTGCGTGTGTTTAGTTAGATGTGAAAATATTTTCTATCATAAATGATTTTGAAAATGTCGCCGTTGGTGCGACGAAACGGTCGTCAATTTTAATAAAGATATTTTATCACTTTTTATAACATTATTTTACTTAATCTGTTTACAAGTGATTTTTATACATGTTTTTATAGTATTTTAGTGTTTTCTTTTACATTTTAGAAAATATTTTTTTACAATATGAAATTTTTATAAGTTCTAAGGTACGACTTTCAATTTTCCTAAACTTAGAAAAAGAATTCTATTATAATTCTATATCAATATTGTCACACTTTATATTAGATGTACATTAGACATTTCACTTTTTTATACTTGATAGTTTTTAAATAGTTTTTATACGCAATTATTTAACCCTTTGTGTCTCAAGAAGTCCGATTTGAAAAATATCTACTTAGATGTTAGAATAATACATTTTAAGCATGTAAAAATAATTGAAAAACTTTATAAGATAAAAATATTCACTAAAATAAATGTTTTTTTTTCACATCCACAATAAACAGAAATATACTTACTCTTAATATATATTGTCTATTTTCAAATACAAAATTGTAAAATATACGAACTTTCGTTTGTGAAAAATCTGTTTTTGAATATCTCAACGCTTTTGAATTTGCCAAAATTTGCAAAGTACATTTTACCATGAATACATTAAAATGATTCTCCGTTTTTATTTCTAAAATAGGTGCTAAAAATACAATTAACAGGTTTTAAAACATTAAAACCAATAATCAGATGGTAAAAAACTTCCCGAGCGCTTTCGACCAAGCCCTGGTCATCATCAATGGGGTGAAAAATGAGAATCATTGATGATGACCAGGGCTTGGTCGAAAGCGCTCGGGAAGTTTTTAACCATCTGATTATTGGTTTTAATGTTTTAAAACCTGTTAATTGTATTTTTAGCACCTATTTTAGAAATAAAAACGGAGAATCATTTTAATGTATTCATGTTTTAACTTAAAGTAATAAGGTGAATGTGTCGTTTCTCTTACATATAGTTTTCTATATATATTTAATTACATTTTACCAATAATGGTGTGAAACTGCTCAATCGACAAATAAAACTTTGAAAGAAAAAAACAACTCACTGTCTCTGTCTGTTTAGAAATCTATGAACAATTTATATTAACAGCAGTGTTGAAAGATAATAGCAATAAATAAAATTCTCTGTTCAAACCAACACTGTTAAAAAAAAAGTAAATATACGAAACTAGATTTTGAAAAAATTACAGAAATTGTATTCTTACTAAAATTTACTACTACAGAGTACAAAATACTACAGAGTACAAAATAAAGACTTAAATCTACAAAATTATTTTTGTAAAGCTACAGAAATCAGCATGCTTAATAAAATTTTATCTGTAAGCCGGGATAATTACAAGTTTAGTTTTACTTTTGTTCCAATTACACAAAAAGTTCCAGGCATTCTACTTTCATAAGAAATTCTTAGTTATCTTACAGATTTTTTTTTACAGTGTGAACGAGAATATGTTACATGATTTTTTTTTTGTTGCAATTACATAAAAAGTTCTAGGCATCCCAGTTTCCTAAAAAATTATTAGTAACCTTATAGATCTTTTTAGGTTTCGTTCATCTGACGAAACCCTATTCGTCTCAATCCTCTGTCTGTCGGTCTGTCTGTCACAGAGGCCGTTCTCAGAAACTATATATTTTGGAGGCTTGAAATTTTTAATTCTTATAGCTGGACACCTCACATCAAATGGCAAATCATACAATTCTGAAAAAGTCTTATATTTACCCGTTTGGGCTCTAACTTGTGTATTTTAAGCTTTCTTTTTTAACTGATCCAATAATTAAGTTGAAGACTTAAAATTTTGGATACTTATACTTAAACACCTCACATCAAACCACAAATCATAAAATTAAAAAAAAAGTCTTATATTTGCCCCTCTAGGCTCTAACCTGTGTATTTTAAGCATTTTTTCTAACTCAGCCCTTAATTATATTGGAAATGTGAAATTTTGCATACATATAGCAGAACACTTGTGATCAGACGAAAAATCATAAAATTTTCAAAAAAGTTTTATATTATTTACCCCTCCTTCTGTATTTTTAGCAATTTTTCTAACATCCACCCTTTTCACCAGGGGTGCACTTTTCTAACTTTTGTCGACAGTACTTTGACCACTCTTTCATATTATGCACCATAGCCGTACATATTTTAGTTCCTATTTTTACGTCATGGGGCTCCAACCTATCTCGGGGGCTATGGGGCTGATCCCCTCGTATACTAATATATCTAACTAATATATCTAAGGTTAGTTTGTAAAATGGAGTTTCGTTCGGATAGAGATTTGTTTAGAATAGAGTGTGCCCCTTGGTTGCGAAATGGGAATCTAACAGATTTTGCAAAATGATAAAGTGTTTTGAAAGGGATATTAATCGAAAACCTTTGTGCGATCTGTGATCACACATACCACTTGATTTACAGTGCACAGTACAAACAACATTGCCTTTTGAGTCTGTTGCATATATGCAACGTGGTGGTAGGGAGAGTTAATTAAATTATTTTCCTGTTACTAAAAATGATTAACGGAAAAATTACTGAAGAGAGAAATATAAATGGCAGTAAATATTCAAAAATACGATAGCTAAGAAAACAACTTATATCAAACTTTTTATATATTAATTAGCAGATCTACTCGGCTTCGCTCGTGTCAATAATAAGGGTCCTCCAGGGTAAAATACATTAAAAAGAAATAATACGGCAATGACAATAACTGAGATTGGTGCATTCCCGTTCACGGATCGTTAAAAAGATCAATCAGAGATGTTATTATAAGTAAAATAGTCTTAATTGCGTCAACTGTTAACTAAACCATAATAATACATTCCAAACAAATGTCAAAACATATATTAAAATACAATTATTTGCTTAAAAGATGTCATTTCAATAAAAAACACATTAAAAATTATAAATATGTAAAGGTTTCGACTCTTTCTTTGAGTCATCTTGAGAATGTACAAAAAACAACAAATACAATGCCAATTGTGAAATTATACTGATGATGGTAACGACCTAACCCATAAATTGTGCCTTTACTGAAATTTTTCTTAACTTATGAACATCATACAATTTCGTTTTTCACACTGTCGAATAGAAAAAAGTTCTTTCAAATGAAATTTATTTGAAAATTGTATCTCAGTTTTTTCATTTGAATGGATTTTAAAGTAATTTTCAATCATGGATATTTATAAATTTGCATGCAGACCAATTACGAAAGATATACCTGTTTGCTCTTAATGCAATATTATAAAGAAAAGACATTGCTATGAGTAACTCTAGCATCATATTGTTCGTGGCAACAACCAAACCCAACCATACATTTAACTTTTACTGCAATTTGACCTTTAAACATCGCACATTTGCCTGTTCCAACGTCTAATAGAATAGAAAAAGTACTTACAGTAATATTTGTTTGAAAAGCTTATCTCAATTTACAGATTTTTTATGTTTTTTAAAGTATTTTTCAAGCTTGAATTTTTTAAAATATGGCTGCAACCCAGTTACAAAATATTAACTTAATTTCTCAAAAACATTGTAAATAATTCAGTATTTGTTTGTTTTCGTGTACTTTTACATAACTAAATTGGCAAATTTCAGTACTTGTTTTCGTGTGGTAGTCTCATTCCGGCTGCTTATAACTTGGTTATTCTAAAAAAAATTAATTCAACTTGCACTATTAGTTTTTCAGTTAAGATTTTAGTGCGTAACATTGTTATTCGCTGATTAGTCATAGAATTGTAGGGAAAAATTCTATAATCATCTGGAACCCGATTATGAGCGATTAGTATTTTTAAAAATTCTTAATGAATTTCATTGGAACTTGCATAGTTTGATAGATAATTTTACACGGATGGTTTTAAAATATTGCATATAGTTTTACGTCGCTTTGTTATAAAATTATGGAAGAAAGTTCAATAGTCAGGTGAGCCCGATCCTAAAATATTAGCATATTTTAAAAGTTCTACTGGACAGATTTTGATGACATTTGCACTGTTACTTTGCGCCCAAATTTTTGGAATGGTTTTAGTATATAACATTTTGTTGTACATGCTTTGTGTTAGAATTAGCTGAAATGTTCTATAATCAGGCGAAACCAATTCTGAATGATTAGCCTTTTAAAAAAGTTAGATATTTTTTAAGAAATAGTTTTAGTATATTGCATATCCGTCTATCATTCTTAGACCAAATCCTACTGTTAATGATCAACTAAGAATTTTGTCCTTAACAGCCGAAATTTTGTCTAACACATTATAAAATATAATATAGCACAGTGATGATCGTATCGTATTCAGCCTTATGGAAGTACATTTGATATAAATATACATATTGCTTTAAAATGGCAGATCAGATTCACCGATATATTCGAGATTTGTTCGGAGAAACACATCGGCTAACCGCGGCACACCGCAGCGGGCGAAATGTGCTACTCAGATAAATAAATGATCGCTAAAACGAAAATACAAAAAATACTTTTCCCTGTATTTGTTTAGAAATCTAACAAATATGCTAAAGGTTAAAAATATATTAGTGTTTCAAATTAAAAACGATTTTTATTTATGCCCTCATAGCATGCATGGTCACGGTGACGTCGTTGTGACGTCACTGTAAGTCACTGTGGTCACGTCACATCTGTGACCAAAATGCCACCACTCAGTGATGTCACATTGTGACTGAGATGTGAACTTCTTAGAAAACTTTAAAAAATTGAAAAAATTTTTAAAACATGTTATTTAGTGTAAAATTATATTTTTCTGGCAATTAAAAGAAAATTGTGACGACACTATTATGTCACTGCATATAACGTATGTCACGTCACATATGTGATAAAAAAACCACCATATTGTAAGTCGCAGTGTGACAAAAATATGAACTTCAAAAATCTTTGAAAATGAAGAGAAATATTTTAAACAGTCCCGAGTTACAGCGACATAAGGAATGCAAATATATTAGTGGATAGCAACTAGTAAATTCTGTCACGAAAGGGGGAAGGGGCATAATAAATAAAATGCACGATACAAGCATTAATAAACTAAATTTTCATGTTATATTTTATCAATTTGATGGATTAAGCAGTCTCACAGACTGCTCACAATAGTTATGCGGCAATTTTTGTCACATCAGTTAAGGGTTAAACAGTATTTTAAACAGTCCCGAGTTACAGCGGCATAAGGAATGAAAATATATTAGTGAATAGCAAATTGTAAATTTTGTCACGAAAGGTGGGGGGGGGGGGGACATAATAAATAAAGTGCACGATATAAGCATTAATAAACTAAATTTTCATGCTATATTTTATCCATTTGATAGTTTAAGCGGTCTCACAGACCGCTCACAGTAGTTATGCGGCAATTTTTGTCACATCAGTTAAGGGTTAAACAATATTTTAAACAGACCTGAGTTACAGCGGCATAAGGAATGAAAATATATTAGTGGATAGCAAATAGTAAATTCTATCACGAAAGGCGGGGGGGGGGGGACATAATAAATAAAGTGCACGATACAAGCATTAATAAACTAAATTTTCATGCTATATTTTATCAATTTGATATCTAAGACAGTAAAAGTATTCTTTTTCCATGATTTTAATTTTATCTAGCATTACAATTTAATATAATAATCCTCCACTGATTGTCACACTCTCATATAATTATTGCGCATATCAGATTCAAATCAGTTGTTTACAAAAACAAATAAATGATAAAAACACACCTGCTCAAATCGACTGCTTCGCGATATTACCATAGAATAAACAAGAGAATACGCGGGAAGTCACCTTCACTCCGCTGTTTAGAATACCAGCACGCCTACAGCACTTCTTTTAATATAAAAGAAAGACACTTTAGGATATTACAAATATACGGATATTATTGATGAAGCATATATGTAAGTCTTATTTAATTTAAATATTTTGTTCCTGTTTTGTATATATTATAATGATGAGTTAAGTAGTTTTATGTTACACATATAGAAAGAGACTGGTCTGTATTGTTTTCAGAAGGATATTTTTATTCGAATCTGTTGTATCTTAATCTTCCATCGCTCGAAAAAAAAAAGCTGGCGCAGAGACTGATTCGTGCCTACATTCATAGTAGAATGAATGTAAATATTAATTTTTAGTCTCTTGAGATTGAAAATGTGTTGAAACAGTGGTGTGGAATTTTTTTCGGCTTTTTAATGTTTTCTAGTTACTAACACTTAAAGCATCATTATTATTTTGGAGTTAAATATGAAATTAGAAATTGTTTCAGATTAGAAATTAACATTATGTAAGCATTTTTTTTTCTGTTTGTGATTTTAATCAAACATTTAATTGTAGACACTCAGAATCAGTTATTAAATTTTCTTCGATTGTAAATTCATTTTCTACGTTTTCGATATATGTAATCACTGGAATAAAAAAATTAAATATATTTAAGCATTGAAATAAAGTGTTTTTCATGCCTGTGATAAAAAGTATATAGCTTAAACTGCTTTAGTATATTTTTCAAAAAGTTGGTATGTACTTTCGTAATATAGGACTGAATATTTTTTTAAAGCGATTAATAACTACTTTCTACATTAAAATGTTTTTTAAACAATAAAAATAGTTAATATGCAATCATTTATTTTACGTTTATATGTTCTTTTTAATACTTTTCAACAAAGTTGAAAAGTGTTTATGACTTCGGTTTGTCTGGCCGTCTGTCCGCGGTCTAACTCTCGCAAATATACTCGGATTGCCTTGAAATTTTTGGATGTTATTGACGTTTACCATAGCATGGCCCCTATTTGTAATGAAGTTTGTAGCGTGTTTAATTCATCTACAGGAACAGTCAAGAGTATTTCGTTACACTACGGCCTACGGGAAAAAATCGTTTCAAATGATTTTTTACGATTTTACACGCTTTCACACAGAATAAAATTGACATGAATTTATGAAACGCACTAAAATATGCATTCTGAAGAGTATGTGGTGCAACGAATAGTTATTGTTCATTTACAGGGCTAAAAAAGGGATTCCAATACATTATTATACAGGGATGGAGGGAATTATTTGCGGCGTACTTTAATTATGTTAATCTATTTCATATATAATGAAATTGATATAAGTCGCTGAGGTTTACACACTATACATTATTTCATGATAATACGAAATGTATATAGCATTTACAGGACACGCAAAATATTTCCGATACTATATTGTATCCGAAGTTCATTAGGGATGATTGCTGGAAATGCATTTTTAATTATGATATGCGCTTTTATGATTCACTATATTTATGCATAGAGTATGGTATATATAAATGCTATAATTCATATACAGGACTATATAAAAGTATTCGTAAGGGTTACTGGGTATATGCGCAAATTGATTAAAGGTAGTTTTTAAATGAGTTATGGATTTTTACGTTGAACTGCATTTAATTTACTAAGAAATGTTTGTAGAATATAGATAAAATGATATACAGGGTCACGTAAAGAATTGAATACATGGCCATCTATAAATTATAATTTCTGGAAATGTGATTTCAGCAGTTTTAAGAGTGTTTGATTTAAATTTTAACTAAGCAGTAGCGCGTAATAAACGTTCTAGGTAAACTACAAGATTATACAAAAGTATGCAAGTATGTTTCCATATATTAGTATAAATTGCTGAAAGAGAATTTCAACCTGTTATGCGTTTTCTTGCAAAAATAAATTTTCCCATTATATAATATGTATATCAACTTACAGATCAAATGCAGGGCTGTTCAAAAGAATTAGAAAACATATTTGGCTATGGACGGTAAATGCTGAAATCAGTTTTTCAAATGTTTTATGTGTTTTCTAAAATATTTACTTAGTTATCTTATTTACGTTATTTCCCTAAATTACGATGTCTTGTTAAAGCATTCAGGAAGCGTTGGAAAGTGTTTTATAATCTATGCTTAACGCATGATTTTTCTTAATTGTTTTTTTTCTATTTCGCAGATCAGTCTTTTCCTATAAAACATACCAAATCTATTTAGCTCATATTCACAAAATACAATATACACGGGAATAAAAAAAATTAAATAAATATGGCTTATCATGTCATGTTTAATAAAGCAATCACTAATCACAACACAATAAAATTTTACACATTCTTAATATCAAGCTTGAACTCAAGATAAAGCTTAAAACTTAATAAAAAAAGATGTCAGTTGATAAGCATTGTTTTTTAAGTGGAAAATTTTAAAACGTTTTAGAAGAATAGAACTCCAAAATAGCGATATTTTGCTAAAAAGTACGGTAAAAAGATAAGAATTTATATTTCAAACAAAACTTTATTTTAAAATTGTGCATTTTAAAGTTCATCACATTTTGTTTATGGCAAGAACCATCACAGTATTAATACTCAGAATTTTTTCCAGAGAGAAACATTCGGCTTGCATACAATATCTCAAATGAAAACCAAATTTCAAATTATTTGCTTAAAAGGCGCAAAGGCCAACTTAGTGAAAAGATTCAATGCCGGGAATCGAACCCCTGCCATCAGTATAGCGCACGGATATTCTACCGACTAAACCACGTGGAACGATACCCAGCCTGGAAAATTTCTTGCTATTACATGTTGGCAAGGCTACAAAAGCAGCACAAGAGGGGATATTTATCGTGAGCCACCGACATGGGGCAAACACGAAACTTAATTAAATCCAGCATCGGTTGAAACTATATTAATACTTAGAAATTTTTTCAGATAGAAACATTCGCCTTGCATACAATATTTCAAATAAAAATCAAATTTAAAATTAAAATTGCCTTTTAAGCATGTAATTTGAAATTTGATTTTCATTCGAAATATTGTATGTAAGGCGAATTGTTCTCTTTGGAAAAATTTCCAAGTATTAATATAGTTTCAATCGATGCTGGATTTAATTAAGTTTCGTATTTGCTCAATGTCGGTGGCTCACGATAAATATTCCATCTTGTGCTGCGTTTGTAGACTTGCCAACATGTAATAGTGAGAAATTTTCCCGGCTGGGTATCGTTCCATGTTGTTTAGTCGGTAGAATGTCAGTGTGCTATATTGATGGCCCAGGTTCGAGTCCCGGCACGGAATCTTTTTCACTATGTTGGCCTTAGCGCCTTTTAAGCAATTAATTTGAAATCTGTTTTTCATTTAAAATCATCACATTGTTTATGACAAGTTCGTAACAAATGACACATATTTCACAAATTGATCACAATGTGACTTCAAAGCATTGTCGCTTTCGTCACATGTTCGTTACAAAGCTAATGCCAAAATAGTCACAAATGACACACTTTACACAAATTAGTCACACCGTGACTTCACAGAGTGGTCACAATGTGACGTCACAAACGACCTCTAAAACGGCCATAACGACCTCGCATTGTAGTCACTGTGACGTCACATCGACGTCACGTGACGTCACATCGACGGTCACAAAATCACAGTGTGACTTCACAACAACGTCGCCGTGACGTCACCATGCCTTACGGGTGTTCTGTTAACGGGCAGTATATCAAGCATCTTTAACACATGTATACAAATATTCATTGTCGATCATTTTTAAATGGAAACTCATATTTCCATTCATAAAATCCAAATCCACAGCCATAAAAATGAAAATGAGATCAATTTCCATGTCATGAAATTTTGTTTAAAAAGAAAAAAAAATTACTCTAAAAATTAGTAGCTATGTTATAATTTCTAATTAATATAAACAGTAGACAAAGCGTGTTTTATATAGCCGTATTCGTTATAAATCGTAGAATGTTATCACTGCATTTCAAGTATTAAAATAGTTATCTGAATGATATAATTAAAGATTCAGCATTACAAAGAAATAGGAAATAAATTGTAGCCGACAGTTTTTAGAACCAGTTTGAAATAATATTGACAAAATTGACGTCATATCTAGCAAGGAAAACGATCTTTCTTTTTATCTTTTTCTTGAATTGTTTTCTTGAAATTCAAACACCTGTATTAAAATAGATTTTTAAACTTTAAAATCATTCAAATGAAGATACTACGTCATTTTAACACACGTTTAGTTAAAATCTTTACCCATACATAGGGAAAATTTTCGTTTCCTGATTAGAATGACGTCGATTTCAAAAATCCAAAAATATAGCGGGAAAATCTGAATTTTTATTATCCAAATACACGCGTTATCATTTTCTTTAAATTACGCTGCCGTTTTTTAGGGTGTGGTAACAGAAAAGAAACGGTTGAATTAGAAAAATTAAAAAAAAAGATATTTCTATAATGTTAAATTTTGGAAGGTGGTAGAAAAAAGGGATAAATACGGGTCTGATGATTTTTGTTAAAGTAGACGGTGATCTTTTCCACGTTCTAAAACGTATGTACAGCAAGTTCCGTGCAAATCGGTCTAAAATTGAAGATTTGTATAAAGGACATACATACAAAGAACGGTTTTTATACATATAGATAAAACTATTTTATATAAAATTTCATATTCATGTACTACATTTTTTTAAATTGTAGAATATTAACTTTTTATCATAATCAAGTATATTTATGGATTTCCCACTCACTAGAATAAACTATTTGCAAGTTTAAATACCCTATTTAAAACACCCTATAAAAATAATTAAGTGCTTGATTTTAATGGAATTTGTATTTAATTAGTAATAACGCATTGTTAAATTTAGTTTGTAATGGGTTAGAGAAGATTTCGAATGAATAAAATGTGTAAAAAATATTTTTTACTTGCAGAGGCACAGTAATTATAAATATTTAAGTGCCTGTTTATGTATGAGTTGAATTGTTAGATGCATTTAAGTCATTTTCAATTATATTTCTTTATTTAAGTGCATTAGTGTTATAAATCTTCGTTCGTTTATATTTAAAGTGCAAATGTGTTAATAATAATGTTTATCTTATTGAAACGCAATATTTTAGAAACACTTATCTAAATCTATTGAAAACTAATTATTTAAATTTAATAACTGCAGAAAATTTGTCACGAGCTTTTAAAAATTAACTGCTTGAGCGTCTAACGATCAACTAATTTCCCAGAACATCAATTTATTTATTTATTTTGTTAGCTGTGATCTTTACTTTTAATTAAAATTCCATTAAATTAAAAATGTTAAGACTAAATTTACGCGTTATCAGTAATAACAGTGGTGGAAAATTGGCGCAGAGGAGGAGCCTATTGACACCACTAAATTTTAGTAGAATTTTTCGTCTTATCTAATGACAGTTTTATTAAGATGAAGAATACCATAAAATATTAGTGGTGTCAATAGGCTCCTCCTCTGCGCCAATTTTCCACCACTGTAATAATTATATTTTCCACGAATGCTTCCCATTTGAATGATGATAAGTAATACAGTCAATCAGGGTAACTTTGAACCACGGGGTGTAACTTTGCACCACCTCCTATTTTTCAATATTTTTTACTCTAAAAGGCTAAATAAACTCCAGAACTGTGCTCTGATGGCAAGGTTCTAAACTGGGATTTCTACTCTTTATTTTAGAAAATAAATTAGCAACATTATACACAATTAAATGCATCATCAAACTATTTTTGTGAAGTACTGTTTTCAAGGTAATTTTGAATGCTGTTTTGAAGTTGTTGTAATCCAATTAAATTTTCATAGTAAGTAACAATATACTCATTTATAACACATATTATTATCTAAATGTTGTAAATGTGTTAATATTTTGTGATTATTTATTTATTAATAGTTAATAAAATGTAAAATAAGAAGGCACTAGCATTTTACCGCATTTTCAGGGTAACTTTGAGCCGGCTCAAAGTTACACTGATGCGTATAATATACTGATTGTAGTTGCTACTGTCGAAAATTTCCCATATTTGCATGTATATTTTATATAAATGCCGAAAGTGTGCATTAGATATAACATGTAAATATTTTCACAAATATGTGTAAAATACATAAAATTCATTTAGAGGCGTGATTAGGGGCGAAGCTACTCAAATTTGACATTTCATACGTTCGACATTTTTTATTCTTGTTTGAATAATACTAGTACTTACTGTATGTATTACTGTAACTATGGATATTTCATTGAGTTAAAACATTAAAAATTGTTTTTCACTGCATTTTTACGTTTCATATGAACAATAAATAGGGCTTTTTTTTTTTTTCTAAATGTTCATGGTTCTCTTCTTCCACTTTTCTTATGCCTGATATTTGTTGTAATATCATAAATTATACAAATCTTGTGATGTTGGGAAATGTAAATTTGGAGTCTTTACATATCTGAAAACATTTTTTAGGGTTTAAAGTTGTCCTGACTACAATACTTTTTTTATAATGAATTATTTTATATAAAAATTTAACATATGGTGCAAAGTTACCCTAAATGGCTGAATAACTTTGAACCAGGCTAAAAATCGATTTTTTTTGCTTTTATCCTTATTATTCCTTAATTTTTGATAGTCATACAATAATTTAGGATCATTTCTTCTCTTTTATGCCCCTAGTTGCAACAATAGTCTTAAAATAAGAGTGTGGCATATGAAAATAGAGAAAATGCGGATCAAAGTTACCCTGATTGACTGTAAAGCTAAATAAGAAATCGAGTAACGCATCTCGTAAAGAAAATGAAGCATTTTTGCCCATTATCAGACAGTTTGAGAATTTTCATTTATTTTTAGCCCTCGATATGCTATTTCTTTCGGCAGCTTTTAAAGTGTCGTCTCCAAAAATTAACGTTCCGTTGTATTAGCCAGCCATAAAACAAAGCAGATATATCATTGTACAATGCAAAAAAAAATCTACAAGGTTGCTAAGAATTTTCTAGGAAACTGGGATTCCTTGAACTTATTATGTAACGGAAAGAACAAATATCCATGTAACAGATACACTTTTGCACCGTAAATAAAAAAATCTGTAAGGTTACTAACAAGGAAGGTCTCCATACGGACATATTCAGAAAAATCTGAAAAAATTACAGAGTGTTCTTCTCATGTGGATATAAATGTTTATAAAAAAAAATTGGCGGAACCTCTATAGAACATTCGTAAAAAAATAATGAAAATTTCGTTTATTAAGCGATTTATCATCGGTTGGCGATGAAATGAAATTTCGGAAAATGCTTTTTTATGTCTAATACTCTTTAAGATAAAAATGTTTCATATTGAACTTGTTTAAATAAATTTAATGTAAATAACTTTAGTTTTGTCAGTTTTAGTTTGATTTAACTATAGTTTTGTAAAATAAAAGCGTGTGTTTTAAATCTTAAAACTGAAATATGTTTTGTACTATCTATATTTATATACATTTTTTTTTCATCGGGGTGATATTAAATTCTGAAAAGAAAAAAAAAACAGAATTCCTGTTTTCTAGTTTTTTTCATTCGTGGGAAGGCGATATCTCAATACAAAATTTACAGAAGGTCGTTCACACTGTATGGAAACAATTTCAGTGGTGGGAAATTGGCGCAGAGGAGGAGCCTATTGACACCACTAAATTTTTGTAGTATTTTTCGTCTTATCTAATGACAGAATTACTGGGTTTTTATTAAGGTGAAGAAGACAATAAACAATTAGTGGTGTCAGTAGGCTCCTCCTCTGCGCCAATTTTCCACCACTGCAATTTTGGAAATAATTTTCTACACATAAATGCCACATCCTTTGCAACAATTTGACTGTATTGGATAGTCATGGCTCATCGAAATAGATCTGGTTTGAAATTTTCATCATACTAGAATTTTCTCATAGTACCATCTTGTCAATATCTCCGACATATGTTGAGAAACTTTCCAATATCTTTTCTAATGTGAATCCCTGTTGATATCGTTTGCATATAAAGCAGGAATATAATTCTTCGAAAATGGGTTCTACACTGTTTTACTTTTAATAAAGGGGATGTAGCTTTAAGATTTTTTTTTTTTTTTTTTGCTTTTATTTTAACTTCATACAAAAATCCAGCAGTATATTCATGAATCCTTTCGGAGGTTTATCTTTACATTCCCTAATAATTTTCGCTGTTTTTTCTTCCATTTATTAATAAAAAAAATAGCTCTTTCTTTGCTTCAGTTGTTTAAATACAGCTATGTTTCCTCCTTTATTAACACATTGACTTTGATTGGCGAAAATAGATGTTTGATACAGAACAATTAAATTTCTGATTTATATGAAAAGGACAACAACAGAGCTTCACATTATCTTCACATTGACATAGTCTGTAATCACTCTTCCGTAAATACAATTTCTGCATACTTAACAATGAAAACCTCCAAAATTTTAATCATTTGTGAACCCTTTGAAAAAAAAACAATACAAAATACACCACTAGAGGATGCCTCCTTTTCTTAATTTAATTTATTAAAAAGATTTTTGGATCATCGAAAAGACTTTGGAAAGTTTTCCAACATATGTCGGAGAAAATTGAGAAGATTGTACTAAAAGAGAATTGTACTTCAACTATGATGAAATTTTCAAGCCAGATCTATAGCCAACAGCCAATACTATCTAATAAAGTCAAATCATTGCAAAGGTTGTGGCATTTAAGCGGAGAAATGTATTTTCAAAATCGTTTCCATAAAGTGCGAGCGACCTTCTGTATAATACATGTAACACAGTTGATAACACATTTTCCGCAATTATCCCTCAGTGACAGTAATTTATTCCAATCTTATTCCAATATTATCCAGCATCTGTGTTTTTTTTTTTTTATACGTACCACATAGTGCACTAAAATTTAATTCAACTGGAATACATTGAACGCTTTTCAAACAGTTTCCGGCTAATGACGGAAATGTTTTTATACCCTTTGTGTAGCCCATAGAACTATTAATTATGAGGAACTGACATATCCTTAAAATAGTGAAGTTTCAACTGTAACCGCTTTCACTGGTGTTGATTGCTGTCTGTGTAAACTTTCACCAATAAATTTAAATAGACAATTTCTCCTTATTTAAAGACCTTACTAATGCAAAATTCCAGTCATAAATAATGCCAAAAAGAGATATTCATTTTTACTAGTGTCAGTTTACTGCGGGGATAGTCAGGCACTGCGATTCCACCATATTGTGACAACCTAGACAACTTCCTACCAATGTCAGTGGAAAAGATAATAATACTTGGGTAAACTGCCACCAGTAAAAACGAATAGAAAAATTAAACATATTTATGAGAGAAATTTTTCGTGAAAAGGCAATTTTTTTTTTAATTTAAAGGTGGATGTTTGTCTTCGACGGTAATCAGAAACTCTTATGCCGATGTGAAAAATCAGCCGCCATCATGTGACAACCTCCTCAGTTACTTCACTCGCAGCTTTTAGACAATACATTATAGGTCTCCTGCTCTTTATTCATAACTCCATTGTGTAGCCATGTAAGGTTATTGTGCTTAAATGTGTTAATCCCTATATGCAACAATGCTCTTTTACTTAAGGGGTCAGGTACCTTTGAAAGTGTCCCAAAATATTTTTTTTTATTTAATAGCTTATATTAAAATTTTATTCTTAAGAAATATTTAAAAGGGAACCCCATGCAAAAATTCGCTTTAGAAGGGAAGTTATGACGTAAACAGTTTGGGATTTCTTCATGTTATCAAGGGACAATTGGATCTTTAAAATCAATTTTCTCAAAACGTTGGTTTAGGTCACTTCGCGCATGATTTCTATCAAATGGCTGGATATAATTTCATGAAATTTTAAATAAAAGAAACAACCTTATAGATGCACAAAATGACGTACTATTATGTTCATCAAGTAACAAATTTAGAAATTACGAATATTTTTATGCTAAAATAATTTCAAAATTTTGAGCTTTTTCATTTTACATTTATTTTATTAAAAACTAATCATTATATTTTTTTCAGTGTAGGTCACTTTAATCGCATATTATATCTCTACGCAATAAAACATTTTGGGATCACTCTGACAATTCCTTTATAAGAAATCATGCGCGCAAGATCTATAAAGTGAATACGTTTATTTAAAAAAAAAAAAATTAAATTTTAAATGAAGTTTAAAAAAAAAAACTTTACATGCATCTGGACTTTTTTTCAGAGCATTAACTAAATGCCAAACACTGCAAAAAATAAATTGTTGATTTTACAGTATTATACTGGCAGCTAGGGCGCCAGTATTATACTGTAAAATTAACAGTAATAAACCGTAAATAAACAGTAGTATACCGTTTTATAAATGAAAATGCAGAAACATACCATTATATTACTACTTAGCAGTATATTACTGTTTATTTTACGGTTTATTACTGTCAATTTTACAGTATAATACTGGCCCCTCAGATGCCAGTATTATACTGTAAAATCAACAATTATTTTTTGCAGTGAAGACTCTTTTAATGTGTATTTAAAATTTCATATCCAAAAGTTAATCAGATGCGGAGTTATAGCAATCCATATCAGTATCTCATTCGCATGCTTTTTCTCAGTTTCAAAGGGACCTGACCCCTTAAAATCCTAATGCAAGAATCTATATAATAAAAGCCTAAGTCATGTGACTGTCATCAACAGTCCCGGGTTGACCGCTTCACTTTTTTTATGCCAGGCGGCCAATTTGGTAATTTAATGTTAGCCGGGAGCAGGTGATAAATCGCCAAATATTGTAAATATCATGTTATCAGTATTATAATAATCCACTTCATGCGACTGTCATAAACAATTTTTCACGTGGTAAATTAAAACAAAGCTTTCATGTTGAAATTAAACGTTATGCTTTAATATATTACTTTTTTTTAAAGCAATTACTGAGAGTCATAAAATTTAAAAATTTCAGTTTTAAATTAAAGTTATGCATTTTAAATAAAATGAGTGAAAGTAATATATTTTAAATGTAATACGAAAAAATACGACGGGAACAATGTTTGGCGATTTATCACCTGCGCCCGGTGAACATAAAATTACCGAGTTCAGGATTTCTGTATCATAATCTCCGGATTTGGCGAAGGATTGAGCAAGTAAATTAAATTATGTATAAAAGTAACGTAATACAATGCTTAGCTAATGTTTAAGGGAGACCAAACTGGTCGCCTAGTCTTAAATAAATGTGATATAATGAGACATCCGATCTTAAGGAATAAGACACGAAACATTTATCTGCATTTAAAACGTTTTTTAAAACAAAAAATCCCATTAAAATACACATTTTTCATTATAAAGCTCTCTAAATATTCTCTAAACTCGACAAAAATTCCCGGAAGTGATTCACAGTTTTTCTTTTTTAACTTTGAAGATCAAATAAACTTATGGACATCAAGAACTACAACGTCTGTTTCATTTACCTGAAATGTAAGGTTAAGAATAAGCGACAAGTTTTCAAATTAGAGTTATAAAATATTCTACTCATTTTGGCGACTTGGTGACTGCAACTACTTATTAGCTATGAACCGAATGCCCTAAATGCGGAGAGACTTTTAGGAGATTTACGAGGTGAGATTATATGGTATTTTTCATATATTGTATTAAAATTATGTTTAGAGCAGAATGTGTTTAATTAAGATGTGTTGAGTTACTAAATTAGGAATTCCAGCACGATCCTCAAATAGGCCTGGATTATTTATCCATATATCGACAGATATTGATATTTCTTAACTATCGCAATAACAGTATCTAAACATTGACCCTGTTGATATATCCCAATAAAATAACAGTGTTCTTCAACCTCTTGCCTCATCGAAAACAGAAAATCTGCCTCGATAATCTTTCTTTCCGCTGATTATCTCCGTTAGAAATTATCCCAATCATTGCGATACTTTCCTTCGCTATAAACCTAGCTTTCTTTCGACTGCCTGCGTAGAATACTGAATAACACTTATCGCCCGTTCTTCTATCATTGGCCTACATGAATTGCAATAACGCCAGATATTGATACTTTATTAATATTCACATGAGCACTGGTTATTCGTTATCGCGTTTTATACAGATGATAGCTGGCTATCATCGAGTCTGTGGCCAGAGCAGCTGAAATGCTCGGCTTGCGAGAAAACAATCAGAGTCTGCTAATGGACATTTTTCGCATTTTGTTGCAAACAAGTTGGTGAAAAGCACAAGGTCAAATCAATCATTCACTGTGATGATTGGTTGCTTTTAAGAAGAGCTTCCCAGTCTGTAATGCTTATTCATATTGTACCTCATTCTTTCTTCTTTGTCGTTTTAGAGCAAAGTTTTCTCGAGTGAATTTAATACATCCTGTCTTGATATTTTTCAGCTATGAATATTTATGAAAAAACAAAATTTAAATTAATATAAAACTATTCCCAAATGTGATTTGAGTATTTATATATTTTTTAAAATGTTTCAATGTTGTTTTCTTGTAGTAAATAGGTAGGAAGATATAACTACAGTGATTTTTTTCTATTAAGAATGAATTGATTCCTTAGAGAAAGATTGAAAGGAAACATTTCTGTTGCGTCTATCATCCACTGAAACCTATTTAATAACAAGTATATTAGCGTGACATGTGGCATTAAATTAATTTTAGCTTTTCCCAAGCTTCCTCTTTTCCTGTGCTAATTAAAATAAAATCGTCAACGTCCTAAATTTGAGAATATTTTATTTTATTTTCTATTTTATAATTTTCTCAGTTATTCGCAATGTAATTAAATAGCTCAAATGTTACTGATAAATAAGGCATAGGGCAGGAAAAATAGGAAACATACTATTCTTGAAGTTAAAATACTTTGAAACAAATGGTATAAGTGTAAATAGATATCAAACATAGTTTTCTTTTCTGAAATATTTTTTGTATAAATATATATACTTATTTTAATGATGCTGTATGAACATATCGGTATGAGGCATTGATTTGTTGCTCTCTACATCTGTTTTTACTTAAATTGCTGCTATTATACCATTTATGTTTCGAAATCAGCAATATTTCTATTTTTGCACAATTTAAGGTAGTTATCGTGATATATCACCAATATCAATATTAAATCATTGATATATTGCGATATTAAATTTCTGATATCGTCCAGCTCTATCCTCAAATAATACTTTTTTAAAAAAACTGATTAGTTAAATTGTGATTAAAATCATCAAAAAAGAAAATACACGTCCTTAAAAATTTTTATTTAAAAGAAATGGCGTAAGAATAGTGGTGTATATTCGACAAAGAGAATATAGACACATGATTACGTGATTCGCAATACTTTTATATGGTGAAAATTCTGATAAATCTTATATAACTTTGAAAACACTAAAATTATGTTTGTTTTAATACGATTAAGTAAGTTAATACAAACATTATAACGTTCGGTAAATTAAATGCCAAATCCGATGAATGCATGATGTAGCTGGAGCCCCCAATTTTTGTTTGCATGTTTCTTAAATCTGATATTTTATATTTAATATTGTTTTCACCTTTTATTCATTATAATTACCATTTTCTACTTTTAGATTAGAATAAAATCTAAAACGAAAACTATGTTTATCTAAATGATTATTTATGTTTCCGCATACGCTTTCTAGGGCATAGAAAATCTTTATTTTTTGTGAAAGTTTAAGAAAAAGGAGAAGGTTTGGTCAACAGAATATCAGACCCTGGTCCTCTTTTTGATTTAATAAGGTCCGCTTAAATAAAATTATTTGAAACATTGTTTGATTTTACTGTTTTTAAATGTAATATTTTTATTATGTGATTATAATAACTAGAGTTATATGTAATAAATGTTCTTGTTAACAATGATATAAATATCTTGTAAATACTCTTTTATCCCGAGGACACACTAATGCGAATTCGCAAAGACCAAAATTTTAAAATGTCGGCGTTATTTAAAATATTCTTAAATTATTTTTTTTATTAACAAAATAAGATTTTTATAAGATTTTTGATAAAAATTAATATCCCTGTTGGATTCCTTGTTGAATTCCGTATAGAAATCGTGTGGTTATATTTCATTATCATTATATTGACAGCAAAATTAACCCTTAACTTCTGTTAGCAGTCTCACTGATCGCACCTCTTTTCCCTTTTCACATTTAACTTTTAATTTCCAGTTTAACTACAGTTACTAGTGGAATTTTGTTTCGTTTCTAATCCTAATACTGTTGTTAGAAATATTTGAATAGATGAAATTTAATTAGAATTAATCCTATACAAAAAGTTTAGTGCAGAAACAGTATTCTATGAGTTAATCGCGCCTTTTAATCATCTTTTGATCGAGTGGTCTCGCAAATAGCGCTCACAGTCGTTAATATGTGGCAATTTCTGTCACAGCAGTTAATAGTTAAATGAATATATTTAGATGAATTGGCATGCATAAAATACATTATACATTTAACCCTTTCCGGCACACTGTGCCCGGGTCGGGATACCTAATTTTAATTCCAAACTTACGAACGGCACCAAGAATATTTTAGTAAAATTTTGCTTTTATAATGAATAGTTAAAATAACGTGTTTTTAATTTCTAAAAAAGTATTTTTAAAATTCCGGTGTCAGTCAACCAATTCTTCATTTTACAACAAAAATTGCCCGTGCCGGAAAGGGTTAAGACACTTTGGACGTCGCATATAGGTTTTAATAAAAAATATATTTCATAAAATTTTAATTATATCTTAAATGTTACAAAATTATGGGGAATCGCGCCTCATCTAAGCACAGTGACCTTATATTAACTTATATTCACGCCACACAATTCTATAAAATTTAAAAGATTATAAAAAATCGAATTTTGTCCAAAAAATAACTTCTTTTTCAATTTTTAAATGTTTAATATTTTGAAAACATTCTGTGAAAATTCGTTTTTTACCGTATATTAAGATGTTTTATTAGTTTGGAACAATTTTTTTAAATATTTGTAAATTTTAACTTTAAAATTGCTAGTTATTATTCACAATGTCATAAAAATTTATGGCAGTCATTAGTAAGTCATTTAGGGCAGTCAGTTTGTCGCTAATAAGTATCTGAAGAAATCGGAGTCACCAAAATGCGTAGAATATTTTATAATTATAATTTCAAAATTGGTCGCCTTTTCTTCAGCTTATACTTCAGGTCAACGAAACATAAGTCGTAGTCCTTTACGTCCATAGAGTTATTTGATCTTCAGAGTTAAAAAAGAAAAAAACATATACCACTTTCGGGATTTTTTGCCCCATTTAGAGAAGATGGGAGCGTTTTATAATGAATGGTGTCTATTTTAATGAGGAATTGTTTTAAAGAAACCGTTTTAAATGCTAATAAATGTTTCAGGTTCTGTTCCCAAAGTTCAGATGTCTCATTGTCTAGCATTTATTTACGATTCTTGAATTAAGGTATTAACTAGAAGAATACTGCCGCATTTAGAGTTCATCAGATTTAGGCACAATGCTCTTATTTCCTTTTCTTAAAAATGATAAAATCTTCTTTCACTCGAAGGTACTCTGTTGTAATTTCGCGGGAATGCCCTGTCTGTAACACGGAGAA
This sequence comes from Maratus speciosus, assembly GCA_963932465.1. Taxonomy (NCBI): domain Eukaryota; kingdom Metazoa; phylum Arthropoda; class Arachnida; order Araneae; family Salticidae; genus Maratus; species Maratus speciosus. Next base: position 174,237 of record CAWVRF010000464.1, read on the forward strand.
ATTCTATTTCATATTGGGAAAATCTGTAACATTTTAACAGGATTTCTCTGGTATGTAATAGGAGAAAGCATTGTTTGCAAGATTTGTTTGTGAAATTTTTTTGTTGATCCCTTTTGTGACGTAAATGAAAAAAATCTCGATACTTTAACACATAACTGCAAAATAACCTATATGGGACATTCTCTCAATTTTTTACTTTTAAATCCCTGAATAAAAATTTTTATTTTAGTACATATCTTGTGGGGTTTTTTTAATTTCATATACTGGGAAATATACATCGCATGACTGCATAACAATATTAACGTGATAACTAAGTTTTGGACGATGTTGAGGGTCCAAATATAATTATACAGAAAATCCCTTCAAATGGACAGAATTTTTTTTTTTACTTTTGTTCTTTACTTTTTTTTTTTCTCATTCTTTTTTTCTCTAGAGAAAGAATGGCTAAAATTCTTTGACAGGCAATTTACTGCAGAATTTAAATCAGCATTTAAATATCAATTTCAAACATCATGGCATTATTGGTAGTCTTACCGTCCCCAGGGTTTATTCCTGGACTTTTCCAGTTAATTTTTATTATTTTTTTTTAATTTTATCCAGTGTAAATAACAGTATCTAAAAATTAATGCACATTGTGGCTATCACTTAGTCTTAACATGATTTGTATGAAAATAGGTGGTAATTTTCATTATCGTCCCATCCTTACCATCCATTTTTTTTCCCTTACCGTCCCTTTTTTTCTATACCTTCCCATTTTAGGGTTCCGTACTTAAAAATTAAAAACGGAACCATTATAAGATCACTTCTGTGTCTGTCTGTCTGTCATAACTCTTTTACTCGTAAACTATGCAACGTGGAAAGTTCAAATTGGGGGGAGTAATAAAGACTATTGACCCACATATTTACAGATTTATAAATATTCATAAATATATTTAGGAAAAAATGTAGAGGGGCTAATTAAGTTACTTGAAAAAAAATCTTTTCTCTGTATATCGTGTGGGGTATAGTGTGAAAGCTTTCGTAACGCTGAAATCAAAAATATATTTCATTTAATTTTAGGTATTATATTTTCAAAGTTATGGTGGAAAATGTAGTGCAAAAATATGTCCCCCCCCCCCCATCTAATTCCAAATCTATTGAAACTAAAATTTTGTTAAAAATAGAGGTAATAGGCATTAATTTAAACCTTGCAGGAAAATTATAGCGATAGTTTTTGAGAAAATCGCATTTCTCCGTTACACTCAAATTTCGATTACGGGCTTCAGCAAAAGTGCTGAGCAGAGCTGGAAGTACCTATCGTAGCAGAAGTATAAAAGCATTGTTGATCATGAATTTCGTAAAAATCGTCGGTAATTAGTCGACATATTAACGCTTAAAGACACGGACGGTTTGGACATACATAATGACAGGGACGGCGTACTCTATGCTCCACCGGCTTTTAAAGCCTAGATAACAAATTTTAAGGATATATTTATGTAATGCAATGCCCAGTAGCAGTATAAAAACAATAAACGTCAAATTGTTAAAAACAGACTAATTTAATGAGAAATAATCACATAAATACTATGGGATATGCGACTAGTTTCCATTGAGTGGCTCTCTCAATACACCTACTATGTCTTTAAAGGTTAACTAAAAGACTATATGGAATAACAAATATACAGAATAGCTATATTTGCTATTATTTAGGTTCCATATATCTTTGAACTTTCATGGTATATCCATTTATACTTTTCTAGTATACAAGGTGCAAAGGAAACTCTCTTTAACCTGAAAATACTTGTGAACGGGGAGAGCTACAGCTATGCAAATGAGGTAACGGTATATTAAAGCAACTACGCTCGATTTAATGAAAACGACAGCAGCGCCCACTAGTGGCGAAATTTGGAAGATAGCCTCTGCAAATCGAAAACGAAAAGAGATAGAGCAAAATTTCCAGTAAGAAAGTTTTAGAGCATCAATTAATTAGTAGAATACGACATTTGGTTTACATGGATAAGATAAATCTTCGCCTGTTCACCTAAAAATCTCCGAAATCGATGCACTCCATTTTGTGTAAACGTTTGAATGGAATTGTCAGAAGTATGAAGAAATACGCACAATTTATGCTACAAATGCGTACTTATCTCAATTAATTAGTAGAATACGACATTTGGTTTACATGGATAAGATAAATCTTCGCCTGTTCACCCAAAAATCTCCGAAATCGATGCACTCCATTTTGTGTAAACGTTTGAATGGAATTGTCAGAAGTATGAAGAAATACGCACAATTTATGCTACAAATGCGTACTTATCTCAATACATTTTGATAACATCACACACACACAAAAAAGACAAAATGTCTCACAGTGATAAAAAATTAATATTCAGTATGTTCGAAAAGTTCGCCATTGCTCATGATACACGATTGTATTCGTGATAGTAATTCTGCATGCACATTTCTCAGCATGGAACGTCTATTGCAAGCTTCTTCAACACGACGACATAGATTTAACCCTTTCAAGGGCGGTGGCTAGACGATCTGGCCACCCAATTTTACTTCCAAAACTGACAAATGGCACCAAGAATATTTTAATAAAATTTTGCTTTTGTAATGAAAGTGCAAATTAGCAGGTTCTTTTTTTCTGAGAAATTCGTTTGAATATTCTGGTGTCAGTCAATTATTTCATCCGTTTACGAACAGAATTCTTCTGACCCTGAAAGGGTTATTCTAAAATTTTAAATGCATTGGAAATTAAATCTTTACAGACATTACAGCACAGTACAACGTCATAATCTGCAATTGTGCACTGCTCACTGTTTCCGGAATGCGAATAGGCAAAGTAGAATCGTTGCTCATCGATTTCGGACATTTTTGGGTATGCAAGCGACGATTTATCTTATCCATGTGAACCAAATGTCGTTTCGTACTAATTAATTGATGCTCTAAAACTTTCTAATTGGAAAATTTGTTCTATCTCTTTTCGTTTTCGATTTGCAATGGCTATCTTCCAAATTTCGCCACTAGGGGTGCTGCTGCCGTTTGCATTAGGTCGGGTGTAGTCGCTTTACTGTACCGTTACCTCACTTGTGTAGCGGTAGCGCTCTCCGTTCGCAAGTATTTTCAGGTTAAAGGGACTTTCCTTTGCATCCTGTATACAATACAGGTATACCCAACCCTACGTTGTATAGTTTTTACAAAGTCTTAGTATTCTTTTAGCAACGGTATTTTTTTAATAATACACTTATTAATTCATATATAATTGTACTGAACCCTCTGGGCGCGAGTAATGCTCACACTTGACCGTTTTTTAACTTACCGTCCCTTCTTTAACACCCCTTTAAGACAATGTTATACCAAAATTTTGTACTAAAAATACTACATTGTTATTATTTCTTATTTGAATGTCCTGTGGGTACTATGCAAATTCATTATAAGTAAAAATTTAGAAGAAAATAAAAATTTTTAGTGGTAAAATGGTAAGGAAAATTAAACTGGTAAGTTTAACTTAAACCTCAGGTGAATAAAAGAATTTTGACCATTTTTTCTTTATTTTGAATTATTAAAGCATTCGGTTATCAGAATAAAATATTATTTTAGCAAGTTTAATTTCACCAGATTTTTATTCCTGAAAGTCAGAAGGTTGTGAGAATGCCCCATGTAACAAATTCTGTGCATAGTTCTAAATTGAAACGAGTTTTCCTCACTGCTAATTACGAAAAGAGGTTTTTCGTCTTAATAAATCGCTGAAAACTAAGATTACATTTATGATTGCAACGTGGTGACCATGGAACTATTAATAAAGAGGAAATGACATATCCTTAAAATAGTGAAGCTTCAACTGTAACCGCTATCGCAGGGATTGTTTACCGCCCGTGGAAACTTCCACCAGTAGATCTATATAGAAATGTTTTCCTTATTTAAACGCCTTACTATTGCAAAATTTCTGTCATAAAAAAGAGTGGAAACAGACTTTCATTTTTACTGGTAGGCGTTTACTTTAGCGGTAATCAGGCCCTGCGTTTCTGCCATATTGTGACAACCAGGAGAACAAACTGACATTTATACAATGCAAAATGACACCAGTAAAAACAAATAGAAATTTTTACGACCTTTTTAAGAGAAAAATTCCATGAATAAGACTCTTAAATAAGACGAAACTTTCAATTCAATTTTATTGGTGGGATGTTTGCCCTGGCGGTAATCAGAAACTGTAGATCCGATCTTAAAAAAGCAGCCGCCATATTGTGAACACCTCCTCAGTTACTTCACTCGGAACTGGTAGACAGTACACTATATGTCTCCTCCTCTTTATTCATAACTCCATTGTAGTGACAAACACATGTCAAATTTTGACATTCTAATGTATAGGTCAAATGACAAGGTCACGGTAGATTTAGTGTAAAGAACACGATTGTTTTCCAAAATATTGTACGTATATTAGCGCGCTAGATTACATTAATTTTATTTTACCTTTTTAATCATTAGGAATAATTATGTAAAAATAAAAATTAGTTAAAGAAGCATCACTGTAATATTATTTTAAACCTCTCTAAAATGGATACAAATCCTCTAAAAGATTTAGAAATAATATTTTTCTCTATACAATAATTAATTCCTAACACATAAAAAATATTTTGTGAATTATCACTACATATATAATTCTTATATACCGGTAATGATTTGGTAATTGAAAGAAAGCATTTTTAAAAGATAAAAGTTCAAGAATTATTATATGCGAAAAGGAATTATTTTGTCGAGATTTACCAGTTACAAAGGATTTCTAAATTTATCAAAATCTTGAACGACGTTCATAGTCTGTGTTCCTTTTCTAATATATTCGTCACCCTAATTGTCTGACGAAGACAATTAGATTTCGTGATCAATTGGTCAATATTGCAATGCTTTCGTAAACAACATATAAAAATAATTTTTAATTATTCATATGCTTTCTATATTTTTTCCGGTGTCTAGTTTCGCAATTTTTTTTCCTTATACAGAAAACTAAGTAGCACAATTTTATTGCTCAGTTTTCTTGTTTAACCATTGTTGCAACTCTCACATAATTAAAATTATATGATAGTTTAAACTATATATATTTACATATGTGAAGAGCGGATTTGTAATTCTTGAGCTTGCCGTTGATGAGGTGCAATAAATAGATACGTGAATTTTGAGTGAAAAAAATGAATTTTTGTTGAAAAAAAATCAATTTTTGTTTAACGTTTGAAGAAAATTGATCTATAGAAGTGGCCAGACATTGATTACAAGATTTGACCGAGACGGATAGACAACTAAAGCCATAAAAGCGTGTAATAAGCCCACAACACACACACACACACACTTTTCTTCGTTGTTTACACGCAATTTTCGTATTTTCATTTTGAATAGGACGTATAAAATTTATTTCAGATTGTTTTTAAACATATACAATGGTATCTGAAATTGTGGACACATTCAATTTTAGGTAGCTTTCATCACAAAAAGTAAAAAGCTACCAATTGCAGCCGTCCGAAGGAAAACACTGCGGGAAATTTTGCTTTCGGGAAATTTGAAACGGGCATTCTACCTCGTCAATCATGACTAATTTCATGACTGTAATTCCTGATTTTACTAAAAATATTCCGCTAAAATACATTATTTAGTGAAGGTACCTGGCACAATTGTCTCATGTTCAACGCTTTTTTACGAATGGTCGAAAGCGCATCTAGTGAGCTTTAAAGTATATACATATGCATAATGTTTTATTTTAATTTTTTATATTCTATCAAGAAAGTATCGTAATCGAATTTCTTTCGACCTTTGCCTTTTGACGGATTTACTCATTTTAGGGGGCAGAGGTCCCAAAAAACATGTTTATACAAACTCTCTCTGGCCGAGTGTCCATGTGTCGCCATTGTATCATACAAAAGTGTATGAAGTTGTGCATAGAATTTAACCAAATTTTTTTTGTGTCTGTTTTTGATAGCTAGTAGGTGATCCTTGAATATTGAAACATACGGAAGGAGGAGCTGTAATTCGATTTTTGAACCATTTTCATTAATTTACCATTAAAAAGTATACGATGTTATGCATAGTATTGAACCAATTCAGTGCATGTTTTTGGCTATGGGCAGCAAATCTTCCTTGATTTCGGAAATATTTCACCAGAAGGGGGTACTGTAATAGCAATTTTTGTGCCATTTTCGTTATTGTGCCATCCAAGAGTGTATGATGCTACACAAAGAATTGTATTAAATTTCATATTTATGTTTTTGTCTTTGACAAGCGGGTTCACATTCAATTTCGAAATGTTCCACCTGAAGGGGGTGCTTTATCAGCCTATTTGTTTATAATTTTCTCAATTCTTTGTACTTCTAATGTTCATCGGCGGCCGGTGCAGCGACGGGAACTTCGCATCCTGCTGAGCCGGCTATTCACAAGCAGCTGATGAACAACAGAATAACGAAAAACTAATGAATTTAATAAATGTCATGATCGAGATTATCTCGTTTTTACCCGACTACTAAGAAGGGTTATGTATTTCACGCGTATCTGGGTATGAGGTTTTTTTTTTTTTACCTTCGCAACATCCCAACGGCTGGATAGATTTTAATGAATGAGGTGTCTATCGATTTGTCTTAACCGCCCGATGGTTATATACTAGGTTTTGTTTTTATAAATTCAAAATGACGGCCGAAAAATACAAAATGGCGGTAGAGACGAAACAAATTTACGCACCATATTAAATGGCATATCATTGGATAGTTCTTTCAAAATGAAGACGATGTTTCATTGACTATTTTACAGTCAGAAGCTCCGTTTAAATATTACACAACCTGAAAGTTGCGTAGGTAGGATCTCTAACTTTACTGCAACTCTAACCTTTATAGACATCTATAGGCCTCATCAAAACAGTGTTTATAGATAGGAATTAACAATTCAACACAACTTAAAAGTCAGCAATACAAGTTAATAAAAAAAAATAGGTAAGTAATGTTAAAAAAAAAGTTTCATATTGATGGGGAATAATTAATTAGTTCGCTTTTTATGCAGTCGAGTATTTGATTTTTTAAATTTAATTTTTATCACTCCAATTAATTGACTGATCAATGACCTTAAGCATGTTTAATGGCCTTATTTTGATTGTTACATCCTTTTTTATTTTCTTTGATTTCAGAAAGTTAGTAATGTAACTACATACGAAATTGTACAATAACCTCTTCTGACTCACCCAAGATTCAAAAAACAGTTATTTATGTACAGAAGTTCATTTTCGAAATTTAAAGAAGCATTATTGAAAAATATATATATTCTGCTTCTACTGAGTTTCGAAAAAATTTCCTAATAGTTTTTATAATGTGCATTAATCAGTTTTCTAAACCCGGAATAAATAAATTAATTACAATTAAAATTCTCGTGCTATATTCACCTTGAGTTAAATAATTAAAATACGAGGGCTTTTCGAAAAGTAAAGATACAATGCCGCATACACACTCAAAAAAATCTTATTTCTTAAAATGTTTATTACGAATTATTTACAGCTATATACCTTATTTTTCAACATAATCGTCGCCGTTGTCCAAGCATTTGTTTAGTCTGGGTACAAGCTTCTATATCCCACTGTCATAGAAGTTTGCCACCTGTTGTCGAAACCAAATTTCAACTTCAATTTTATCTCATTATTGTCGTGGAAGTTTTGCCCTGCAAGATGTCTCTTCAGGTAAAAGAATAAGCGGAAGTCACTGGGTGCAAAGGTCCGGACTCCATGGCGGATGGCTCAAAATTTCCCAGTTGTATTTCATCACCCGCTTTTGCATAGAGCGTGAGGAAGTCGAGTGCGTAGCCAATCCCTTTCTTTTGTGTTCCTCCGTTAACATTTTCGGGACCGAGCGTGCACACAATTTGCGGTACCCTAAAATCACAGTCGCAACTTCATAAAGAGTTGTCATAGACACCCTAGGTATGATTTTATGCAACTCTTTCATTGGGAGACGCCTATTTTCTCGAATCGCTTCCTCTGTTCTTTGAAGAGGGGCATCAGAGATCACAGATAGTCTACCTGTTCGGGGTTCTTCTTGAACACTGGCCAAACCAGTAGAGAAAGCACAACAGCATATGGTTTCATTTTGTCGATTCATAATGTTCCCATAGACAGAAACAATTTCTTTGTGAATTTCGGTTGGACGCTTCCCTTTTGCATAGAGAAAACATATGACGGATCAAACTTCAATTTTGGAGGGATTTTTAATTGACGCAGCCATTCTAAGCATTTGTTACACGAATCCGGATCACCATAGCATTAACAAATGACTGCAAGGGAAAAGTCAAAAGTTTAAGATTACAATCTGTGTTGCCAACTCGCTCATTAAAACTTTTTTTCTTCTATCGTCTGCATTGTATCTTTACTTTTCGAAAAGCCCTCTTATACGTAAAGCACAAATAATTGTTCAAAAATTACTTTTAGGTGCATAAATATAATATAAAGATATTTAAAATACAAATTTAAAATATCTCAAAATATATGAGAAAAACCTAGAACGTTTTCAACCATTATAAGGCCGTCTTCAGTAGAATTTAAAAAGTTGTTATTAACTTTCTTTGCGCTTATTCGACCACTGTCCAGAAGAAAACATTGTAATTTAAATTTAAATGCTGTTCGACAGATGAGATACCAGTATTAATGAATAAATGTTTTTCGGATGCTATCAATTCTCATTTAAACATATTGATGTTCAACAAACATGTTTTAGAGGCAAACATGATAAATGAACAGCATTAACATTAGTATTAAAATTAATATTATTTTCTTACTGCCCCATGTATAAATACAGTTAACCAGCAGAATAAGTTCAATTGAGATTTGATAGCATCCTAAAATAATACATACCAGTTTTAGAAAAATGATTCATACACTATAAAATCTGCTGGGAAACATTTCCGAAAATAAATGGAAGTAAAAACAAGTCGGAAATTGTACGACAAACGTGGCAATTGTGGAGCGTTCGTACAATAACTCATTTTAGAAATACAGTCAAACCTCATTATCCCGACACTCTAATGACCAGAAAAAAGTGTTGTCATAAGCGGAGTGTCGCGGTAACCAGAGTAGGAGAAAAATATGTTTTCAAAAAGCTGTATTTTTAATTTATGTACGGTAATTTTAAATTCATAACTGTTCTTGCAGTTTTAAGCAATAAAACATTATTATTAAATAAAAGAAACGCAAAAACAAAATGGAAAAGAACAAAAATCAGATTTATAATGATTTGTTTTTTTTATTATTACATGAAATATTGATGAATTAAGGTTTACTTTACCCTAGATGTGCTTCCTACAATTCTTTTTTTCAATATTATGCAACGAATTGTAAACAATATTCGTCGTTTCAGAAATAGATGTTAGATAATTTCTGATGGTTTCAATGCAATGAAATGCTTCAGTTTTAATCGGTTGAAAAACGCCGTGTAACCACAAGAAAGCGCGCCTGACCAGAACAAAAAGACCGCGAGTAGACTGACACGTCTATCTGTAGCTTAAGTGTGTCATTCATAGTGTGTGGGTCTATTTATTCAGATAAAGGATTAAGGTAAATTTTCCCATTTATCTCAATGGGTATTTTAGACACTTATGTGAAAAGTTTGGCTAAGACATTTCTTATCGCTTAATTTTCGTTGCTTATAAGATGGATTATGAAAAATGGACAGTTTTCCTAAAACGTCGAGATATCTGGAGTTGAAAATTATTCAACGACGTAAAATCCGGAGTTTATTTACATTAAAATCATATGCAGAAAATCGGGGCTTTCAAAAACTGACGTGATACGCGGAGTGACGTGAAACCGGGTGTCGGGATAGTGAGATCCGACTGTATTCAGATCTGGTGCAATAGCTGTTGCACTCTTGTCCAAAAGTACATGAATACAAAATTTATTACGATTATATATGTTAAATTCCGTAATACAGAAATAATAGAACTGCATCTTAAATAGGTTGTAATCATCGTGGCAACATAGAATCATTACCTATCAAGGGATATCATTGAATTAATTACATTAGAGTTTAATAGAATGAAGAAAACTTTTATTTATATCGTTTTAAGTTTTGATTCGATTTTTGTAAAATTTGAGAGGACTCGACAAAATTCTGCAAGGATTATATATATTAAATTTCAAACCATTAGTTTGGGCAGTTTTTGCGCTGTTATATGCGAGCAGATGAACAAACAGACGGTCAGACAGGCGACAGATAGACGGACCAGATGACGACTATAGGTGCTACATATTTATATAATTACGTGCGCACCTAAAAACTTTACTTTTAAAAGACTTTTTTAACCCTTTATGTTCCAAATTATGAATTCATGAAATTTTCATTTTCTAAAGCGTTTTTCGTGAATTTTTGAAGCTACTATAGAAGATTTACACTATCATTTAATAAGTTTTAGAAGGATGCTGCCAATTAAGACTAATTAACTAAATTTAAATTTATAGGGATTTGTGCAGTTATTTATAACTCCTCTCAAATCTTTTATTTAAAATATTTTTCTTTGTATTTTGTAGAATTATGAAATATACAAATATAATGTTCTTACAATAGAAATATAGAAATATTTCCAAATTGAATCTCCCCCCTCTACCCCAATCTTTCAATGTCAAGAAAGCTGAAAAGATACAAAAGAAACCACCCTTTTAAAAATATTTCTGTTTTGTGTAACCAATAATGCTTTTGGAACAAGATAAAGTAATGTATCTATAACTTGTTCTAAATTGTATTACTGCTAATCGATGTATTAAATGAATTTTATAAAAAGTTATTTTAATGGTACTTTAAAGTACCGTCGGTTTATAAAGGGTTAAAATTTAGCTTCTCAGTTTTCTAAAGACTCGAAAGAGGTATTGTGTATTTCCGTCTGTGCTTATATTATGTTTTCAAAGGTTAATAAACATTTGTCTTTTTTTACAATGCAACAAATATAGAGTAAAAGATGAATTTCTGAAAATATTACTAATAGTTATTTTTAACACTTCCAACAACGTTGGAAAATGTTTATGAATTCGGTTTGTCTGGTCGTCTGCCTGTCTGTCCATGCTCTAACTCGCGTAAGTAAGCTCGGATTTTACTGCAGTTTATACATGTTATGTTAATGATATATATAATACGCGATTAATCACATTGCTGACGAAGCATAGAACCAACAATGTGGAAAATGTCCAAACTGAGAATCGAACCCGGAACCCTTGGAGTAGCGCTCCAAGTACTCTAACATTTAAGCTACGAGGACTGTAAGAGTTGTGAAAGCCAGCGGACAAACTTAAATGTCTAGAATGGACTCTTTTCTTTAATTCACAATCTGCTACCGAACTTTAGGTAACACAACTGGCAACAAGAGGAGACCGAGTATCGTGAGAGCTGATGCACAGAAAGTTGGAAAGGATGGAAGGTGGAAGAGTGTTTATGTAATTCTGAATTATTGTTTTCATCATTTTTTAAAGAGATGTGATGTTTTTAGAGTATTAAACGTGTTAAGTTTTTAATTCTGTTTGGTTTTCAAGATTATAGTATGAGTGGTGTGAAGTTATTCAATGGCTCCCTATATGGAATGATACTCGGCTGCGAGTTTGATGGTTAAAGAAGCTACGTATCACAAAAACACTAGTAGGACGATGCCCAGCTTTGCATTTCGCACTGACATATGTTGGTAAGGCTGCAACTGCAGCACAAGATGGACTAGTCTTCACGAGTACACAATCCTAGCGGCGTAACATGAGACGCAATTAAACCCAGCATCGGTGAACACTATAATACGTGATATTCAATAATTTCGACCGTAATTTGACTGCTGAAAATTAATTGAAAAATGAATTAAAATTATATATATGTTAATGATGCTTACCATGGCATGTTCGACACTGAATATGAAGTGTGTAGCAGGAATAGTTCATTTAAAGGGACACTCAAAAGAATTCCATTACATTGTGGTCAATGGGGAAAAATCGTTTGCAGCGTATTTTAATGACAATACTCTATTTCAAATGCATTGAAAGTTATATAAATGACTGCATTTTACTTCAAGATGATTAATATAGGATGGGGCATTCATAGAAAATTTTAGTTCATTTACAGGGACACTCAAAATGAATCAGTTATGGTATTATCTTTGAACAATAATTTCAGGACGTTCGTTTTCAGTTTCAGTATGCGCTTTTAAATTTCAATAATTTTTGTATGTTACTCGTTGTGAATTAATTCTATACCTCGCATACAGGGCTACACAAAAGAATTCACGTACTATTCTCCTTATTAGCGGAAAATGCTGAAGGGAAATTTTCAACTGCGGTATGTATTTCTTGACTGAACTAACTTTTTGCATGCATGTAGTTTATAGATATAAATCTTATGTATTATATAAAGGGATGCTCAAAAAATTCGGATAATATCCGACTGTAGATGGAATTGCTGAAATTGGGATTAGAAATGCGTTTTGCTTTTGCAAATGGTTATCTTATTTCAACTTATTAACCCCTTGAGGGGCAAGCAATTACGTTTGTGAAATGCTGAATTTCCACCGGAATCTTTGAAAAATTCTATTTCAAAATAAGTAAAAGCAATTTTACGGCTTTTTTTCCACCAAAGTTAGAAAAGTAAAATTTAATAAAAATTTTCTGGTGTAAAACTTCATTAATCGTAGGTGGTATATAATATATACCGGTGCCCCTCAAGGGGTTAAACTGTGAAGTTTTCTTACAATATTCTGAATGTATTGGAAAGTCTTTCATAATCTATACTTGACGCAGGATTTTTTTCTTTTCATTTTTAAATATTAAACTGTGAAATAAAATAAAAATATAGATAAGTTTTTTTTTTCTTTGTTTCAACGTTTCCTTTTTCTTACAAAATATATAAAAATTATATTTAGTTTGCCATTTAGATTTCAAAAAATAAATAATTAAGGGGTCAACGTGAAAAACGATGATAGTTTTTTTTTGTAATATTTACGATGTCATTGCTAAGTATTAGGTTGGCAGGGAGAGGCGTAATGTAGTTGAGTAAATTTCGATCGAAACATAAAGGAAGGAAATGTTTTGAAAAATTTAGTGATTAAAACGGAAAAAAGTGAAGTCTCATTTAATATATTTCAACATTGTTGAAAAATAAAAAAATTAAATTTTTAAATTAAAATTAAAAATGTTTTTTGTTTATAAATTTGGTTTGTATGTCTGTTCGCTCGTGCTCTAAATCTCTTAAATGAGGTGGGATTGCTAAATAATTTTTATATATTATTGAGGTTTAGAAAAGAATGCTTGCCATCGCAAATGAAGTATGTAGCATTTAAAGTTATTTTACAGGGTCACTGAAAAGATTTATATTTAGGTCTATGAGCGGAAAATGATGTTTCAATACTTCAAGCTTAATGAAATGGGTATTCATTACTGAGGTGAACTAAAAATTGCTTTTTCTGGGGTACATAATTATTGACATTTACAGTTCGTTTACAGACAGGCACAAAAGACAACATTACATTACGATTTACGTGGAAAAACTCTTTGTGAAACATTTTAATGATGTTATGATACTTCAAAGGTAATAAAAATCGATCAGTGATGCGCTCTTTAACATGTTTTCGATTGGTTACGGAGCATTTATCTTTCATTAATCAAGACGCACGAAAATATTCGAATATACGAGAAACTATGATCGATTTCATAGCCTAAAAATATATTTCCTAATAATATTCTCTTATTGTGGGAAAGTGTTTTATAATCTATGCTTTCTCGTTTTATTTTATTTAACATAGTATAAAGATAAAGGGGAAGAACGATAAATTTGAAGCGTGTAAAGGCTATTACGATGAATAACTACCATGTTAGGCATGTTATAAAGTTTACTAAAACCAAAGGATAAAAAGGGGAAAATAAAAAGTAAAAAGGGCAAGAAAGATGCAAGTCAAGATGATAATAATGAAAAATTGGATTACGCGTAACGCAGACGTTCTTCACAATTCATGTTTAAAAAACTACTCCAAAAAAGAGGAAGTGTTATTGGCTTCGTTGCGTCATGTGTTTAAATGTAGTTACATAAAGACTGTACTTTTTCGACACTTTTTCTGTAGATTGTAGTCGAAAAAACAGGTCTCTTAACCCATTCGGGACTATAGGTGCATATAAACACCTTCATAAAGAACTTACAAAATTTGTTTCTGGCACTAGTAAAAAAGAAAAGTAATATTTCATTTATTTAATTAGAGTATTTTCAAGATTATTTAAGTGAAAATAACTTCTTTTAAAAAGGTGGTACAAACCGAATAAAATTTGTGTAAAAGCCACCGGTCCCGAAAGGGTTAACATATAAATTATATAAGGAAAATTTTACTTTTATTTTCTTTTCCCTTTCTAATACATTGATGTTGCTGAAATAACAATTAAAATTTAATGTAAAAAAAAAATAAGTCGATAATTTTAATAGTGAAAGTAGGCAACAATTATTAATTTGAATCAAGTAATACATTTCATTGTACTCACCTAGTTTTATTTTGTTATTGCATCCTTAATTATAGTCCAGATATGATTTTTTTTAAATATTTTTATTTATAATTTCATTCTGTTCTTATTACAAGCGCGGCATAACTACCGCACAAGAGCGGCGTCTCCGCCTGAAAGTACAGGTGACGAGCCGCAGTGTAATGTTTTAGAAAAACATTGTTAAAAATATTAATAATTTGTTTTGAATTTTTTGTCGCACTACACGCATTGTATATTTAACATTAAATAATACAGCATGATTTTTTTTTTATGTCCACCATGGGACTTTATACACAAATTCAAAAAAATGTGCGGCATAAATCCCGGCATTACCCTATATATAAGAGGATAGATAAAACATAATTACTTTTTTTAGCTATATCATTCTTTAAAGGATAATATTTACACTGTAAAGAAAAGTATGTTTTTTAATCTAGAAAAATATAATATGGCCACGAACAAAAGTATACATTAGCCTCTTCCAAAAATGATAAATTAGCAGATTAACATTAAATTGAAATTAATGTTATTTTCTTGCAGTTGCATGTATAAATTTACACAACTAAACTAAATCTAAGAGAAGATTACAAAGAGTTATTATAATTCTTACTCTTGTGCTTAGAAGGTTGGTCGACTTCAATTTCAACAATAAAAACGACTTCAATTTCAGGATTCCAGGGGCTCTGCATCAAGCAAGGTGGATGGCAAAGAAAGTATATGCACTTAAAATTGTAATCTTCTCTAAACAGTTGAATATTCCTCAACGAGAATTGAAAGGAAGGAAAAGAGTTGCACATTGAGTCACCATCATATATGTTCACTTTTGGCTTGAGGAATTGTAAGTCGATGGGCTCCAAAGAATGATTTGGATATGCTACAGCTTCTGAACATTTACCCAGATGCAGATGTCAAAAAAGTTCTCTAACAGTTGCTAAGTTGATAGATATACATTTGGTATCTTTTAGAAAGAAACGTAGGATATGCTTTTTTGGACGTAAGTATTACTCCAGCTAATAAGGGAAATATGACTCTAAATTTAGAAACCAAACCTGTAAAGTAAAAGGAAAGGAAATTATTCGAGATAAAAAACTAGTTTTTGAAAGAAAAGAATTGAATCATTTCGTGGGATCCACGATGTGACAGAATACTGCATTGATTCTCTAAGTAGCCATGTGAACGCTCTTATTGCGGAGCTATTGTATACAGAAGAAAGAGGAATATATCTGATTAACCCTTTCAGGGGCAAGGTACTTATATTCATAAAATGTTGATATATTTTAATGACACCAGTATTTACAAGAGAATCTGTTTGTAAATAGGTAAAAGTATATTTTCGCGTACTTAATAAAGGTGAAATTTTCATTATAAAATTCCGGTGCCAATGTGGCAAATGGGGATTAAAATCATGTTATACCGTAACGGCATCACCCGCCCTTCGAGGGGTTAATCGAATTGGTCAGGGACAAACAACAAAAACAATTCTTGTTGAGGGTAATCAAGCATTACAGAAAAATCGTCACTAAGCGAACAAAGAAGAGATTGCATTGTTCAAAGTTGATTAATATAACACATGTTTTGTGTATTATGCTATCTATTAATCTTAGAGTATTACTATTATTTGAAGTTTGTGAGTTCTAATTTTTCCAATAAAAGAAATTAACATTAAAAATCGTATTTTGCCTACTTTTACAAAACTAATCAAAGCGTGCAACCCCTAAATATTGTCCGATCTTAATGAAATTTGGCATATATATCTTTTATATCATTTAGACTCGGAGCGTAAGCAACGTCTGCATAAAAATTTACACTTTATTTTTTGCCTTACAAAATGAAACACCCTAATGTAGGATTATGCTTTGTCTTTCCTGGGAATAAAAAAAGCGTTTTTCTAAATTGGGGTAAATTTAGCCCAACATTTGGGGTGACATCGGTTCAATCAATTATCACTTAAATTTTTGTATATACTTCCTGTCAATGCTTAAAAATGTTATATTTGAACGGGATCTTTTTCGTATATTGTTGAATTTAAAAATTTATGTTTTTGAGGTAATGTTATTGTTTATTTTTAGTATATTTATAAAAATAGATATTTGTGCTTAAACAAACTATAATTTTTCTGAAAATTCATCCAGTGCATTGCTTACAATCGAACCAAACAAGAAAGTTACTGACAAAGATGACTGTAACATTGGAAATTTTGTACTTGTGCTGATTAATAGCCATATCTATCCCGGAAAGATTACTTTGAATTCAAAGGAAGATTGTGTTGTTGACTGCATGACAAAGATGTTAACGTGTTGGCGTTGGCGACAAAAAACGGACTCAATGGTGTATGAATGGAACAATATTGTTGCAAATATTAGTCCTAATCTTCTATCTAAGAGAAACCACTATACAGTCCCAAACCTGGACAATCCACGTTAAGCAATATTTATGAGTTTTGTAATAATTTTTTTTATTAAAATATATGCTAGTTTACTGTCTTTTTACATGTTTACACTTTTTACCCTCTTTACCCATCATTTGCAATAGCGTAACATTTGTTCACATCATGTTGCAGGCCCAATATCATGCTTTTTAACACATGGGCCAATATTACCCCAATTCAAGGTAACATTGGCCCTAAACTTTTAAAAACACTTGTTGGTTTAAAAAAAAAAAAAAAAAAAAATCAATGTCGACAAATTTAGGATAATGGTGCGGCTCCATATGTTTTTAGCAAAAAGAAAATAATAATTTAAAAAAATCAACAAGATATTCATTTTCTTTTTTAAATAAAAGAGTGTAGATGCTGAACGTTCCATGAAACAGAGAAACTTGGGCCAAATTTACCTCAGTTAATAGTACGATTAAAAAAGTAATAGATGAAAAATTTGATTTCAAAATAAATAAAATAAAATCTGAAACAATAAACAAAAAAAAAGAAGTAAGTGTGCGGGTTTGACACATAATAATATTAAAAATACCATAAAAAATTAACTACATAAATTTTTATAGGTAACAAAATATACTTATAATTAGTTCTCCGGGATGCAAAACTTTGTGTACCTGTAATGCCGTCTTCAATGACGGCTTTAAAAAAAAAAATGCTAAAAGTACAATTTCCATAGGTGACGATGTCTTTTCGAAGTGTGAGTACAGAAATAATTCTGACTGGAATGCGAATTAATTGATTGTTGTACATTATGATTTTTGCTCGAGACCTGGCCCACGGTCCTGTTTCCTGTCATTAGACTCGAATGGATCTAGACCTCATTACAACCTAAGTCGTGTAGGGAATATAATTATTTCTGAAAATAATGGTAGATATAAAAAACTTTTTAAACTATACTCAGTTGGAAAAAAAATCAATTTATCGATGAAACTTTTCTATCTTTCTTTACACCTTTCGTGGGCATCATATGAAGCATCGAAAATGTGAAACAACATTTGAGCAGGGTCAGCTCAATGTCTCGGAGGGCTCTGGCAAAGCAGTTAACTCTTTTTCTGCTGACGGTACTTATAAGTACCATTAAAATAACTTATTATAAAATTCATTTAATACATCGATTAGTTGTAATACTGTTTAGAATGAGTTATAGATCCATTACTTTATCTTGTTCCAAAACCATTATTGGTTACACAAAACAAAAATATTTTTAAAAGGATGATTTCTTTTGTATTTGCATCTTTTTAGCTTTCTTGGCGTTGTGTGCGTGTGTGTGGGGGGGGGGGGGAGATTTTTCAATTCGGAAATATTTCTATATTTCTATTGTAAGAACTTTATATTTGCACATTTCCTAATTCTACAAAATACTAAGAAAAATATTTAAAATAAAATATTTGAGTGATGTTATAAATATTGCACAAAATCCAGGGTTCGTATGGGTACCGTTATTTTCAAGGCTAAATATCAGTATTTTTTTATAAAAAAATAAATCTAGTTTAAACGCGCGAAATTTCGCCTTATTTAAGGGGAAGATTTTCTATAAGAAAATACTGGTACCGAAGAATTTCTTAATCTGGAAATTCAAGGACCCGTACGAACCCTGAAATCCCTATGAATTCCAATTTAATTAATCCTTCTAAAACATAGGCGTAACCAGGGGGGGTGCCCTGGGTGTCCGGGCACCCCCCCCCCCCCGTTTGTGCAGACTCAAGCACAATTATTTTAAAAAATCAAAAGCTACAAAAAAAAAAAAAAAAAAAGAAGAAGAAGTGATAGCAGAGTTCAATTAGTTTAGCAAATTAGTTCAGTTCAGAAAACTAACAGCCTAAGTTTTGAAATGTGATAAAAAAAAAGAAACCCACGTTCTTTTTTTTTTTTTGAAGAAGAAGAAAATTATGTTGTTTATCTTTTTTTAAACTAGAATATTTACAAGAATCTGTATTAGTCATAGTAAGTAAAAAAGGTGGCTTTATAATCCCACTTTGAAGTCTTTTTTTTTTTTTTGTGTGTGTGGGAGATTTTTTTTTAACACCGTTGTTCTTTCCATTGCACGTTTCTGCAATTTCATGAGAAATTAACGCAAGTTCTTGACGAGGATAGAAACTATTTGTCTCTTTGCTTTCGTAGTTTAAAATCTAGAAAGAATAAAAAAAAAAAAATTGAAAGGGAATGCAGATGTGAAACGATAATTCCAAAATGCGATTAGCCGGGGGAAAGGGGGGTGGTACACAAACACTGCCTCCTTTGAAAATGAAAAGTAATAGCACAAAACATTAAATTAATCTGGAGGTTAGTTGTTTGGTTGAATTTCGTGTTTCGCGGCCATTTTCTGACATTCGTAAAAGAATATGGTTGGAGTCTTTCAAGTCAATATAGTAATTTTTTCCTCTGAAAATTTTTATACTACAGTGGACTCTCTCTATCTGAGCACTCTCTAATGTGAACACTTCGGTATTATGAACACATTCTGACGATCCCGGCGAAACTCCTATGACTTAACAAAAGATGAACTCTCTGTATTCTGAACATCCTCTAATCTGAACACCCCGTTATTATGAACACTACTTTTGGTCCCGATTCTACCCCACCTCTCTATAAACTGAACGTGTGTTTGCAGTCGGAATCCGGGGAATTCCCTCATCATGGAAATTTGGAAAACATAGTTGTAGAAGAATAAAAAGTTCATCGAACTCGTCGAAAGAAACACTTACCGACATGTTCTGTGCTAGTTTTACGGGTGCGAAGCTCAAACCACTTGAGATCGGAAAAATTGAAAAACCCCGACGCTATCGCATCATTGCCTGTGCACTAAAAATTAAATTGAAAAGACTGGATGACAGTTACAATTTTCTCACAATGGTTGGAGGGAATTAACGAGATGTTGAAGAAGGAAGAAAAATTCTTCTTTTTGTGGATAATGCCAAATCACATACAAACATGCAGCTGAGCAACGTGAGCCCGAAGTTCCTGCTACCGAACTGTACTTCTACATCCAACCACATAATCAAGGAGTAATCAAGACCTTTGTAGCTCACTACCGAATCCATTTTCTGAAGAAAATGTCCTGGGGATGGAGGAGGCAAATTCGGTAACAGATCTAACGAAGAAGATCAACGTCATGGATGCTGTCCATTGGATATCAACGGCTTGGAAAAAAGTAACCTCCTACACCATCCACAGATGCTTCTGCGAAGCTGGATTCCCGTGTGAGAATCGGAAATCAGGAATTGAGGACCAAGAAGCAACAGCTGGGAGGGACTTTTGGTCAATGGAGGATATTCCATCTACGTTTTGATCACGTGGTCAAGGTAAAAACTTCTAGCGTAAAGAAGGGAAGATTCCGTAGATGTGTAATATAAATCCCCGCTATCCAATGAAACAGTTCATGAGGCAAAGCAGTAGAACTTCCCTTCTTATCAGTTATAAGTTCCTTGCGTAAATTACCGGTATCACGTGACTTTTTTCAGCCTCGAACCCAGTTTTGGAATATCCTCCATTTGTCAGGAGCTGCATACTGAAATGGAGGATATTCCAAATCTGGGTTCGAGGCTGAAAAAGGTCACGTGATACCGGTAATTTACCCAAGGAATTCATAACCGATAAGAAGGGAAGATACTACTGCTTTGCCTCATGAACTTTTTCATTGGCTAGCGAGGATTTATATTACACGTCTACGGGGTCTTCCCTTCTTTACGCTAGAAGTTTTTACCTTGACCACGTGATCAAAACAAAAATGGAATATCCTCCATTGAACCTTCAGCTTATCTCGAAGCCGACGTAAGCCATACGGTTTGCGACAACAACATCGTTGAACAGGAAGAGGATAGTGAAGAAGACACAGAGCCATAATGGAGGATATTCCATCTGCGTTTTGATCACGTGATCAGGGTAAAAACGTCTAGCGTAAAGAAAAAAAGGCTCCGTAGACGTGTAATGTAAATCCCCGCTAGCCAATGAAACAGTTCATCAGGCAAAGCAGTAGCATTTTCCCTTCTTATCAGTTAGAAGATTCTTGGGTAAATTACCGGTATCACGTGACTTTTTTCAGCCCCGAACCCATATTTGGAATATCCTCCATTGTCCAATGAAACAAGAAGTACGAGTACCTTCAAACAATATGGCCAAGGAATGGAGGATATTCCATCTCCGTTTTGATCACGTGGTCAAGGTAAAAACTTCTAGCGTAAAGAAGGGAAGGCTCCGTAGACGTGTAATGTAAATCCCCGCTAGCCAATGAAACAGTTCATGAAGCAAAGCAGTAGTATCTTCTCTTCTTATCAGTTAGAAGTTCTTTGCGTAAATTACCGGTATCACGTGACTTTTTTCAGCCTCGAACCCATATTTGGAATATCCTCCATTCAAGACCTGTTGAAGTATGCAGCTGAACATCACCCGGAAGTCTTTCAACTTCTTCAACTTCTGCACACAGCAGAACCCGTTTAGCTTGGTGTAGAGATCTTCGACTTTGGACCAGGTATCAATGGGGAACGTTTTATTCACTGATGAGTCTCGGTTGAGCCTAAACACTAATTCTCGACGAGTTTTCATCTGGATAAAACCAGGGATCCTTTCAACGTACGAGAAAGAGACTACTATGGCAGAGGAGATTTGATGGTGTATTGATGGTATTTGATTGTATGGTAGAATTGCATTTGATAGATGATTCATTTGATGGGAGATCTCATGGTTTGAGGGGAGACTTGATAATTTGCGCCCATCATGTCTGACGGGCGCACACCCCCTCCTTTGCTTGGCAAAGGTTCTGTGACTGGTGTGAGGTTTAGGTATTTATATATCTTGGACCTCTTTCTTCGGATTTAAGGAATGCAGTTGGCTCTGATTTCATTTTAATGGAATACAACGCGTGCCCAGATAGAGCTCATCTAGTCGACGAATTTCTGGAAACAGGATATTTGCTTGATGTATTAGCCCGGCAGATCTCCGGACCTAAACCCTATAGGGTATGTCTAGAACGCTCTGGAGAAGATAACTGGAACTCTCTTTTCACCTCCCAGAACTATCAAGAGCCTGAAAACAGCATTGCTGGAGGGGCGAGACTAACTGCCACAGATTCTCATAAACTGCCTGATTTCCAGTATCAATTCGTTATGCGAGCTGTATACTGTGAGAGCTGTTTAGAGAGGACAATACTCCCTATTAACCAATTTTCTAGGTCAATATGATAAGCTTTGTTTTATATTTTCCGACGCTGAGGAATCTTACTCACGATTATGCATGTTTATTATAACTGTTGAATATTTTTTTTTTCATTATATTAAGCTATGTACAGTCGTGGAGAAAAAAAAGTAAACACCCCTTACTAACTCTTCAACAAATTATCGTAGACGGAAGTTACTAGTACCGAACGATTTGAAATAAAGCCTACTTTTAAATTATGTATATAAAATTTGCTTAGGGGGTCATCTACATATTAAAACTAACCCAAACCTCATTTTTTTCAATTGCAATACCCAATTTTAACGAGATATTTCAAATCTTCGGTTCAAACTATCCCTAGACACCGAATTTCAAGTCATTTGAATGATGAGTTTTTGAATTATAAACATTCAAAATTTAGTTCTTCTAATGTTAAATTACATTTTCATATTTTTATTTATATCTCCTGAAATTATACTCCTAATGTGCTAATTTTTTGTGTAGCAATAAAACTTATGCGCCCAAACATAAATACGCTGAATTTGTAATTTTTATAGTTTTATGATATGAATTATGAAATTAATATCCGAAAAATTTATGAATTGCAACCCACAATTTTTTTTATGGATTTAGATTTATTAAGTCCTGCTTTATAAAAATCCAAAATTTCACACTATTCTTCCAAATAGTTTTCAAATTATGCTTAAAAAAACGGCAAAATGATGGTTTAAGTGATGGTTCTATCTATGATAGAAGTGAGTAGATATTTTGAAATTTCCTCTGCTGTCTTGATATCTAACAGGCATTATTGACTGCTTAAAGGTACCTTGATCAAGAAGGGGGCTCTCTCGGTTAGCAGTCGAGTATCCAATTTCAATTTGGATACAGCCCTTAAAATACGCTCGTTTTAAAATAATTACTTTCTCGGAAACTTATGGTACGAATTGCATAAAAATTTGATTCTAGGCTAATTGAAGGATGTAGAGTTCATTTATGCTGTCAGAATTGGGTATTGCATGTGAAAAAAAATGAAGTTATGGTTTGTTTTAATATGTAGATGGCCCCCTAAGCAAACTTTATATACATCATTTAAAAGTAGACTTTACTTCCAATCGTTCGGTACCAGTAACTTTCGTCTACGAGAATTTGTTGCAGAGTTAGTAGGGGGTGTTTACTTTTTTTTTTCCACGACTGTACAGACCTAATTTAATTAAAATATGTCCAGTAGTTCTGGAGGTAATCGACCAAATCTGAAAATTCTCTGAATTTTGAACATGAGTGTAAATTCAGCACTCCCATCACAGTAACTGGCATGGCTAATCAGGCTAAGTATTCTATACAGTCTATAAACTCAATACATAGTAGTCGTTTTCAAACTCCCTCTATACTGAACACCCCCATAATCTGAACATTTTTGGTCGGTCCGGTGAGTGTTCAGAATAGAGAGAGTCCACTGTATTTTTAGAGTTTCTTCTCGTTTCGCGGTGTTCTTTTGAAAGTAGGAAAAGGAGCCCGGTTTCAATCTTTTAGCCCAGTGCAGCAAATTTTGACCAAATTTGCGATTTTATTCTGCGATCATTTCATGATATTTACAATTTTTTTCCCAAAATCGTTTGCGCGTCTTTCGCGTCTTTCTACGCGATTTTTTTTTTGTTGTTGTTGTTGAAATCCGCACTTTTCACCTCTAACCTTTGACAAAATTCGTATTTTTTTACCGTAATCCTTTGACGATATTCACATTTTTTACAGCGATATTTTGACGAAATTGGCATTTCTTTAGCACGATCCGTCGAGGAAATTTGCGTTTTCTTTCCGCGATCTTTCGACGAAATTTGCTTTTTCTTTTCGCAATCATTTGATGAAATTCCCGCTTTCTTTCTGCGATCCTTTGACGAAATTCTCGTTTTCATCGCGATCCTTTGACGAAATTCTTGTTTTTACCTTGATCCTTTGACGAAATTTATATTCTGATTGGCGAAACTGATTTTTTTTTTTTTTTTACAGGGAGATCATTTGTCGGAATTCGCGGTAGTTTTGTGCGACCCATCGGGAAAATTCCAGATGTCTTTCCGCATAAATTAACAAAATTCTCTACTCTTTTCTGCGACATTTTGACGAAATTTGCAAAGTTTTTTTCGTCAATCGTTTATCGAAATTCGTAATTTTTTTGCACAATCTTTTGATGAAATTGGCGATTACTTTCTGCACTCCTTTACCGAAATTCCCGATATTTTTCCACGATCGTTTGAAGAATATCTCAATTTTTTCCGGGACCTATTCAGGAATTGATTTTAAGAAATTCCATAAAAGAAATAAAAATCGCGAACTTCATTTTTTTTTAAATACTCACTGAAGAATCACAGGTCTGTGAAAAAATTTGGGAGAAATACTGCACAACATTTTTTATTATGCGGGACTTTCATTTGTGTGCACAAATCGCGCGATCCCGCACATTATTTCAAACCCTGTCCCTCAAAGAAAACTTCATTATTAGTGGAGTTTCGTTGGTTGTTTTTTTTTTTTAACTGACATAGAATTAAACAAATCTAGGATTTAGGGAAGGGGGGGGGGAGGGCACTGCCTTCGACAACTTACTCCCGAGCAAGCTACGACTTCTTCTGTCTCGAAACAAGCTAATCTTGAATTATTGCGTTTTTTTATTTCGAGCAAAATTAAATTTTCAGCTTTCTTATAAGAACTGATTTGACATTATTCTAATTCGAATTTAATCACGACAATTGCAAAAATTACCGGAGAGTTTTCTCTGTTTAAAAAAAAAGCCAAAAAATCGCCTAAAAGAACGAAAACCCTCGCTAAAAATTGCATTAAATATTTAGAAAAGATTAAAAAACCACAGGGAACGAAAATTAACTAATTGGGTAAAAGATTTAAACCGGATTCCTTTTAAGAATGTCGGGAAAAAAATCACCGCGAAATGCGATAAAAACTCTCTAAAAGTAGCATTAAAAGAATTTTTTTAATTGAAAAATCGCTGTAAGAATTTCGAAAACACTTTATTGAAAAGAAGGCTAAGTCTACTGGATAAATATTGAAATCGGATTCTTTTTTTACTAATTTGGAAAAATTGCAGTAAAATGCGAAAAAATTAGCATAAAAAATTAATTGAAAAATTACAGAAATTGTCTTCGATGTGCATGAGTTCAGGCATACAGGTCCTGTCAAATCTTACGGCTGTGCGGCCTGCATTTTTTTTTTTTTTTTTTTTTTTTTTTTTTTTGAGTTCAGCGCGCGCGTACACACACAGAGAGACAGACAAGCACCTATCTGTATTATTACAGTTGCATCATGATAGTATAATTTTTATTCATCTCGATAAAATTTAGTCTATATTATCATGAGTTGCTTTACCTAATATATTAGACATATTCTGAGGTAATAACATGAATTACAGGAATTACAGTAATTTTCGGCCTATAATCCGCAGATCAAAACAATATCGGACCAAAAAACCTTGTTTCATACAACGTAACTTGTTCAATCGCGATAAATATTTAACTTCAATAATGAAATAAAATTTATGGGCCGAAACATGATTGTTTGATCCGCGGATTATAGGCTGGAAATTACGGTATTAATGAATATTATAATTATTTATAATATTATAATAATTATTTACATAGACTTTCCTCCAAAATGTCTTGGGTCCCTCCGGTGATCCCTAAGAAGTCATGGAGTCACATTCTGAAAAACTTTCGTACGTATGTACTGGTGTACCGCATGTATTAACTGAGATTTATTATCCGGCAAAATTTCATCGACAAGACTGATTGAGATAATTTTAGATCTCATGCAGTGTTCCCCTGTGCATATAGAAGTTTCCAGCATGATTAAAAGCCTTTTTCAATCTTTATAAGGAGTTAGGGTACGAAAAGGCTTTACACTTGTGACCACATTTTGTCACTGTCTTATGCCACTGATGGAAGGACATTCACATACTTTTTTTTTTTTTTTACCATTAGATTTAGTTTTGATGTTTTAAACCTCTTATCATCCCTCCTCACGTAAACAACAATCGCGTTTGAGCCCTTTTTAAAAGAAATACCACACAATTATATCTTCTAAGAGGAAAACTTGTCTGAAACGGAAATTCGACCGGTTTAATGGAGTTCCGTTTTAGCAGGTTTTACTATAGAAGATATTGTTTGTATCCAATAGGTTCAGGTTAAAAAGTCTGGGCACCCCCCCGTTCAAAAGGCTCGTTACGCCTATGTAAAATCCTTCTAAAATTTATTAAATGATTATGTAAACCTTCTAATGTAATGTAAACAATTCACGAAAAATGCTTTATAATATAAAATTTTCATGAATTCATAATTCAGTACATAAAGGGTTAATGGGGCCCAAAGTACAGGTTGATTATAAATGAATATCCCAACTTTAATAGGGCTATTAGAAGAAAACAACTAGAAAATAGGAATTCTGCTTTTTCAGAATTTAGTGTTGCCCCCGATGAAAAAAAAAATATATGTAACTATAATAATAAAGAAAGAAGTTTGTGTGTGAGTGAGTGAGTGTGTCGACGGTGTTTTGAAGAGGCCACTGCACGTAGAGCTACAAAATTTGGGGAAAAGGTACGTCTATATATGAAGTTTTGCACCTCGAGGCCCGATTTTCGATTTTTTGATTAGTTTTTTATGCGATTTTTAGCGCTTTTTTAAGTTTCGAGGCGATTTTTCCATATAAGTGAGAAGAATATGGTTTCTTTCTTTTAACCCAATATAGTAAATTTTGTTCACTTTTCAAAAAAATTTATTCGGAATTCGTGCAGCGATTTTTAAATTTTTAGCGAATTTTTTATGCAATTATTGAACAGCATTTAATGCATTTCCATACCTATAAGGACGTCACCGTAGAGGGACATAGTTCTGTCGCTAAATGCAGCCAAGTTTGTTGCCAACTTGGCGGTATATCGCCAAATTTGGCGACGAAATTGAGTCGCCTAAAGTCACGCCAACTTGGCGATATCTCTAATATTTCGCCAAATTCCCATAGACTTCCATTGTAAACTAATATGGATTACTTTCTTACAGAAAATCAACAAATTGAGATTCTTTAATGCAACAAAAACTAATATTAACTTAACTATTAATTCGATTTTTCCACATTATGAAAAAGAATGCGGTTTCTTTTTTTTAACCCAATATAGTAAATTTTGTTGTCTTTTCAAAAAAGTTTATTCGGAATTCGTGCAGCGATTTTTGAATTTTTAGCGGATTTTGTATGCGATTATTGAACAGCATGTAATGCATGTCCATACCTATAAGGGGGGTTACCGTAGGGGTGGATCCAGTTATGTCGCCAAATAATGCTAAGTTTGTTGCCAACTTGGCGACCAAAATGAGTCGCCAAAAGTGACGCCAACTTGGCGATATCTCTAATATTTCGCCAAATTCCGATAGACTTCCACTGTAAAACAATAGGGTTTACTTGCTTACAGAAAATCAAGAAATTGAGATATTCTAATGCAACAAAAACTAATATTAACTTAAGGGATTATATTAATTATATTTAAGGGAGTCCAAGTAAATTAATTACGAATAAAAGTAACATGATCTAATGCTGAGCATGATTTCCAAAACATAAATTTTAAGAAGGCCCACAGGTCAAAAGAATTAGATTTGAAACTTTTATCCAATTATAGTAAATTTTGACTTTCGTGATTTTTGAACTTTATGGGATTTTAATGCGATTTTTACGTTTCTTCGCGATCTGCTGCAATTTTTTGACATTCCATATTTGACCTAAAGTGCATTCTGCCCTCATTTCAATAAAGTTTATTCGGATTTCGTATAGCAATTTTCGAATTTTTCGGGAATTTTGTATGTGATTTTTAGTGTATTTTAGTGATTTGCTACTATTTTTTCCACATTAGTGAAAGGAATCAACTTGCAATCTTCGAACACAATATATATATATATTTCTCTTTTCAAAATTTGAGAAGAGATTTAAAATTTTTTCGCGATATCTTATTGTGATTTTCAGAGCTTTTTCGTAATTCCTGCTGTTTTTTGACGTACCCGGGCAACGCCGGGCAAGTTCGCTAGTATAAATAGTACAAAACATATTTCAATTTTAAGACTTAAAGCACACACTTTTATTTTATGTAAAATGACATCCTTCGCATCCGCTTAAGAATTCCACATTTACCATCCACTCTTAACCATCTACAGTAAAGCATTCATAGGATGTCACTATCGCAAAATAATACACAATTGCAGCAAAAACATGCCGTCATTAAAGAAACTGCGCAGAATAAAATGGCTATCTAGTGATTCATAGGCATTCATTTGTTTGTAACATTAATATAAACGATTTCAGTCGTGACGTCAGTCCTGACGTTTTGTTGGAAACTGACACCAAACAAACGGTTGTTATGTTGTATTTTCTATTTTGCTTGTGTGTTGCAGCTATATCTTATATCTATATCTCACATCTAAGTGTTTTCATACTTGATATGTACTAGTAACATTTTCCACGATTTATATTTAAAAAGAAACGACTCATAGCAACCGTTTGTTTGTAGTCACTTTCCAACCAAAACGTCATGAATGACGTCAAACTGAAAGCGTCTATAGATACTTCAAATTAAATATAGTTTATAATAGCTACATGTTTTAACACAAATTTTTCGTTTATATTTTTTTCAAAATAGCACTTATTTTAATTACATTTTCTTTCGGTTGTTATGATAAAATGTCAAAAAAAAAGATATAATTGCTATTTTTCAGCTATTTTCTCTTTACTTTTTACATAAATGGAGTACTTGAGTTGCCAAAATTAAACAAGTGGTGCTGAAAACTACAAAAAAAATAATATTTGAAAAATAAATGGAGATGCAGTTTTCAAACAAATTGCATTTAAAAGTACTTTTTTTTCCAATACGACGGTATAAAAATTTAAAATGTGCGATGTTTAGAAATTTAAAAAAATGCTATAGCGTATTTAATCGTATTGCTTTGTTTTACGCCAGGCTTCTGTAAGGTAACGTTTTTTTTTTTTTAAGAAGACACAAAATAAGCTGGGAGAAAGAAATGGCATACCCGTACCGGGGGCTAAAAAGAAGTACAACCTTGTTGGTAACTATAAATGAAAAATAACAGTTGAAAGTTTAAATTCAACACATCAGTTATAAGTACTCAACGTGAGCCCCTCCAGAAACATGAACGACATCCAGGCGGTACGATAATTCAGCCCACACTATTTTCAGCATGTCCGGTGTGGTTCTTTGAATGGCTGCAGACATGCGTTTACTAAGTTCGACCTCGATATCGCTCGTTTTTCTGTAGGGGTTCATATTTAACACTTACAACTATGTTGAATTTAACCTTTCAACATTTATTTTTGCTTTCCGATGAACAAGAATGTTGTCCTTTTTTTCTTCTTCTTTAAATAGCCCTGTAAACTTGGGACATTCATTTATAATCACCCTGCATACTGCAATATTGGACTAAATAAATTTATTTTTCAATTGTACATATCTTAAAACACAGTCGAACCTCGTAAGACGAAGACGAAGGGCAACAAAAATCTTTTCGTATTAATAGATAAAGTAACAAAAGACATTTCGGATGATTTAAAAAATAAATCGCTAAAACAAAGAAATCAAAGAACGTAAATGATATCTGCAGAGAAATATTTTATAGTTATTTTATGTTAATCAGTGTTTTTGTGCAAAAGGTACATTTCTAACATCACCATACAAACACAAAACCCATACTCACATAAATACTCACATGACGATGGTAGTACTATACGTATTGTAATATTCTTATTAAAAAATAAATGAGTAAGGAGAAATAAAGAGGAAAAATACATTTACCTCTTTAAGTTAGAGTTAAAAAAATCTTTTAATGACTTTTGTTTCAATTTTTGCATTCTACATTTGTTTATAAAGGCGTCCACTTTTTCCAAATTGTCCAAGGCACAATTGGCATTTTCTTGTTGAAACAGAAACCATTAAACAGTTTTTAAAGCCTCTGTCGCTTCGGTGAAGGGCGCGGAAGGGAATTCGACCTCTGCATCAGCCTCCATCTTATTCAGCTCCTCCTTTTCATTCTCTTTTTCGGTTAAATCACCCAAAATATCTTCATCTACCATGGGCTGTGAAGTCATAATATTTTCATCAATTCGAACGTAATCCTCAAACGACAGGGGATAAATTTTTCCTCTTTTCAGCTTCCTCTATCACAGAGTCTATTTGTGTTTCATCTATTTGTTCAACATCTTCCTCTGAAAAAACACCATGCCTGAAACTGTTTTTATAACAACGTTAGTAACAGAGTTCCATGCACTTCTTAGGAAACACAAAGCTTCTAAGAGATCGATAGTAAATGGTGTCCATTTGTTAAAGCACTCGATAGGTTTATTTATTATTTCGTTCCTGTAGTGAGTTTTTAAATGCTGAATAATACCTTGGTCGCGTGACTGAAGCTTTGCTGTGATATTTGGAGGGAGGAAAACACATTTTATTGATTTTAGCCCTTTTACATCTTTGTGGGTCGTACAATTGTCCAATAAAATGCATATCTTTCTCTTTTGATTGGTAAGTATTCAGCCTAATTCTAATAACCAATTTGCAAAAATTTCCTTATTTATCCCAGTATTCTTAGTGAATGTGTACTGAACAGGTAGTGACTTTACATGCTTAAAGCAGCTGCCAGTAGTGTGACTCTTTGTTTATTACATTTTCCACCGGAATACTTCTTTGCTTTAAAAGTTAATGTAGATTAATGTTGTGTTTATAAAAAAGAACAGTCTCAAATTCATTGAATATATCGCGGGGTGTATAATCTCTTTTAATCGCCGGCCATTCTTTAGAGAAAAACAAATCTACACAACCTTGATTAACTACCAACTGTTCACCACATAACATTTTGGAGACAATGCGATGGCGTTCTTTAAACCTTGACAGCCATCTATTTGAGCATGTAAAGTCATCAACAGCAAGAGCTCCTGCAAAACACTTTTCTTTTTCTTGCAAAACAGCACCAGTTAAAATGATATTCTGGTTCCTAGTTTCTCTTATCCATCTTAATAAAACAACTTTAATTTCTTCATTCTTAGCATTTCTCATTCGCTTTCTTGCAGGTTCGAATTGATTGATAGCACAAGTCGTTTCAATTTTCGATTCTTAATAACTGTCCAAAGAGTACTAGCAGGTATTCTCTACTTTGCTGCAATCTCTGATTTTTTTTTATCCCATCACTAACATCATATAAAATCTTCTGCTTAGTTTTCAAACTAAGAACCTTTTTTTCACTCATTTTCACAACTAGAGCTACAATACATCTAGAATTCAATCAATGAAATATTTCTACCAAAGAACTTTGTTCACATCAAGTGATCATAACCACGTGCAGCAACGAAATGAATCGCTTACAAAGAATTTCAACAGCAGCAGAGGAAAAATGCAACTCTTTTCTCTTCCCCCACGGTCACCACTACACCCATCTTAGTTCCAAGAACAAACGCATATCCTCCCTCGTCCAGTTCAGGAAAAGCGATAAACTTGTTTCAAGGTGGGAGGTCGTTGCAAAGGTCGCAAACAGGTAATTTTTTTTTATTTGCAATATTTACTTTGCCTTAAACGGGAGAATTTTGTCTTCATGTTCGTATTAAACAATGCAATTATTATTGTTTTCCAAGATAACGTGCTGGGGAAACTATTTTCCTTCGTCTTAACCCTTTCCGGCACAGTGTGCCCGGGTCAGGATACCTAATTTTAATTTCAAACTTACGAACGGCACCAAGAATATTTTAGTAAAATTTTGCTTTTACAATGAATAGTTAAAGAAACATGTTTTTTAATTTCTAAAAAAGTCGTTTTAAAATTCCGGTGTCAGTCAGTCATTTCATCACTTTACAACAAAAATTGCCCGTGCCGGAAAGGGTTAAGTAAAATTTCGTGTTAAGCGTTTTCGTCTTAACGAGGTTCGACTGTATATATAATACAAATAATAAAATGTATGGAAAGTAGCACATTTTTCACAATTAATATGCATATTTGTTTTCTACGTTCTCGTTTATTTTCACCGAATCTATATATTCCTCGACAATTATATCAATTTAGCCTGTAAGAAATAAAGTTGATGCTCACTTTTTTATCATGAAGAAACATTTTTAGAAAATCTAGAGCAAAAATATACAGAGTAAACGTTATTTCGAATTCTATAGAACAGCGCTTCCCAACTTGGATTACGTAGCGGGCCTGCTGGGAGTATGTGAAAATAACATCGGTAATGGCTAAAATCACAAAAATTGTTTAACAAAAACAATAAAGAAAATTGATAGTTTTTAAAACTTTCCAACAAAGTTGAAAATTGTTTATGACTTCTGTTTGTCTGGCCGTCTGGCCGTCTGTCCACGCTCTAGCTCTCGTAAATATGCTCGGATCGTTCTGAAATTTTTGGATGTTAGTGACCTCTACCGTAGCATGTTCCCTGTTGCAAATGAAGTTAGTAGCATGTTTAGTTCATTTACAGGGACAGTCAAAAGTTTTCCGTTACATTACGGCCAAAGGGAAAAAATCGTTTCAAATGATTTTTAATGGTGTGACACTCTTTCAAACATAGTAAAATTGATATTCATTTATGAAGCCCACTAAAGTATGCATTCTGTTGAATATGCGGTGCAAAGAATAGTTATTGGTCATTTACAGGGGTACACAAAAGAATTCCGTTCACAATGGTATAGGGGAAATTGTTTGCTGTGTATTTGAAAAGATTTCAGATCCTATATTGTATCCGAAATACTGTATATTAGTAATGATTGCTCGAAATGCATTTTTAATTAATAATATTCCCTTTTTTAGGGTTTTGTTCATCTGACGAAACACTATTCGTCTCGCTCCTCTGTCTGTCTGTCTGTCCGTCTGTCACAGAGCCCGTTCTCAGAAACTATACATGTTGGAGACTTGAAATTTTGAATACTTATAGCCGAATACCACGCATCATACGACAAATCATAAAATATTGAAAAAGTCGCACATTTAACCCTTTGGGCTCCCACATGTGTATTTTAAACAATTCTTTCTAAGTGAGTCCCTAATTACGTTGGAGGTGTGAAATTTTGCATACTTATAGCTGAACACCACGCATCATACGACAAATCATAAAATTTTGAAAAAGTCGTACATTTAACCCTTTGGGATCCCACATGTGTATTTTAAACAATTCCTTCTAAGTGAGACCCTAATTAGGTTGGAGGCGTGAAATTTTGCATTCTTATAGCTGAACACCACGCATCATAGGACAAATTATAAAATTTTGAAAATGTCGTACATTTAACCCTTTGGGCTCCCACAGGTGTATTTTAAACAATTCTTTCTAAGTGAGACCCTAATTAGGTTGGAGGCGTGAAATTTTACATTCTTATAGCTGAACACCCCACATCATACGACAAATCATAAAATTTTGAAGAAGTCGTACATTTAACCCTTTGGGCTCCCACATATGTATTTTAAACAATTCTTTCTAAGTGAGCTCTAATTAGGTTGGAGGCGTGAAATTTGGCATACTTATAGCTGAATACCTCACATCAAATGACAAATCATAAAATTTTGAAAAAATCGTAGATTTAACCCTTTGCACTCCAAAATGTGTATTTTAAACAATTCTTTCTAAGTGAACTCCTATTTAGGTTGGAGAAGTGAAATTTTGCATACTTATAGCTGAACACCACATATCATACGACAAATCATAAAATTTTGAAAAAATCGTACATTTAACCCT
The DNA here is from genome assembly GCA_963932465.1 of Maratus speciosus. NCBI lineage: Eukaryota > Metazoa > Arthropoda > Arachnida > Araneae > Salticidae > Maratus > Maratus speciosus. Next base: position 208,054 of record CAWVRF010000464.1, read on the forward strand.
TTGTGTTCCCACATGCGTATTTTAAGCAATTCTTTCTAACTGAGCCCCTTATTAAATTGGAGATTTGAAATTTTGCATACTTATAGCAGAACACCTGAGGCCAGGCGACAAATCATAAAATCTTAAAAAAGTCTTACATTTAACCCTTTGAGATATTTACTCCTCCGGGCTCTAAATTGTGTATTTTAAGCAATTTTTCTAGCCTCCATCCTTTTCACCCGGGGGGGGGGGGCACTTATCCACTTTTACCGACACCCCTTTGACCATTCTTTCATGTTATGCACCATAGCCTTATATATTTTAGTTCCACTTTTTACCGTCAGTGGTACCTACTTATCTCGGGTGCTATTGGTTCAATCACCTCGACTAATATATCTACGGATAGTATATAAAATGGAGTTTCGTTCGGATAGAGGTTTGTTTAGAATGAAGTGCGACCTTGGTTGCGAAATGTGGAACTAACAGATTTTTCAAAAGGATAAAGTGTTTTCAATAGAATATTAAACGAAACACTCTGTGCGATCTGTGATCACACTTACCTACTTGTTCACTATATTTATTCATACAATAAAATGCGTATAAATGCTATAGTTCATATATAGAGCTACAGAAATGAATTCGTAAAGGTTACTGAGTATGAGCATAAATTGCTTAAAGGTGGGTTTTAAAGGAGTTATGCATTTTTACGCTGAACTGAATTTAGTGTACTAAGAAATATTTGTAGAATATAGATAAAATGATATACAGGGTCATGTAAAGAATTGGATACATGGCCGTCTATGGGTGATAATTTCTGGAAATGTAATTTCAGTAGTTATAAGCGTGTTTTAGTTTGAATTAAATTTTAGCTAAATAGTGGCATGTAATAAATGTACTAGGTAAACTACAGGGCTGTACAAAAGTATTCAAGTATGTTTCCATCTATTAGTATAAATTGCTGAAAGATAAATTTCAACCTGTTGTGCATTTTCTTGCTAAACTAAATTTTCCTATTATATAGTATATATATCAACATACAGATCAAATACAGGGCTGGTCAAAAGAATTGTAATACATATTTGGTTATAGGCGGTAACTACTGAAATCAGATTTTTAAATGTTTACTTAGTTATCTTATTTACCTTATTTCCCTAAGTAACGAAGTTTCGTTAAAGCTTTCATGGAGTGTTGGAAAGTGTTTCATAATCTATGCTGTACGCATGATTTTTCTTACTTGTTTATTACAATGTTACTCACGTGTGTAAAATCGAGTATGTTGCACTCAAAATTAAGAAAAGGCCGACTATACCTATTGATTCATTGATAATGCAACGATAGTAACTCCGCCCACCGCTAAGCATATTGCATGATACTTATATATTTTCTTCCATTGTAACGAAAACTTCAATTAATCATTATGCAGTATTTTTTCTCAACATTTTTTTTAATCTTCCGTTTTTAGGTGCGTTCGTAATTATATAAATAGGTAGCACCTATAGTCGTCGTTCGGTCCGTCTGTCTGTCCGTCCACATATAACACAGCAAAAACTACCCAGCCGAATGGTCTTAAATTTTAAATATATAATTGTAGCAAAATTTTGGCGAGTCATTTAAAATTTTATGAAAGTTGGGTGCATAGTTTAATTACTGGGACAGTCAAAAGTTTTCTGTTACATTACGGCCAATGGAAAAAAATTATTTCAAATGCATTTTAATGATGTTACAGCCTATCGAACAGAAAGAAATTGATATGAACTTATGAAGTGCACTAAAATATACATTCAGTACAATATGCAGTGCAAAAAATATTTATAAAATTAATTATAGTTCGAACGCACCTCATTTGTCACGTTTGACATGCAATTTCCAACTTGTTAATAATAAATGAAGAATGCCTAAATTGCGTCAGAGCTTATGGTTTTAATGTTTTGTGTTAAAAAGTGTTGAAAGGCTGGTCTTTATTTTTGTCGTCGAATAAGCGAAGTTATCTATACTTCTATATCTATCTATTCTATACTAATATTATAAAGAGGTAAAAATTCTTTATTTGTAGGAGGTAAGCTCTGAAACTACTGAACCGATTCCAAAAGTAATGGTATCAAAATAATGGTGTTAGTCCAACTTAGAACATAGGCTATATCTTATATCCGTGCCACGGGCCAAAAGTGGGTGCGGATAAAAAAAGTTCTAAAATTGCGATTTGTATATTACTGAAGGGACTAGAAACATGAAATTTGCAATGGTAGTTACTTATAAGATACTAATGACCTCTAAGGACCTTTTTTTTTAAATCGAAATTAAAAAGGGGTGAAAATCCGCGAAAAGCGTTCTAAAAAACGTACTAAATGGCGGTTTTTACTCAATTTCAGGAAATACCAAAGCGATTAAAAAAATGATAGTGTCAAAATGATGATGACAACCCTTGCTCCAACATAGGCTACAGTTTATGTCGTTGCCACTACCCTAAAAGGGGTGCAGAAGCAAAAAAAAAACCGTTCGAAATTGCGATTTGTGTGTTACTCAAGGGCCCAGATACATAGAATTTGGAATGGTAGGCATTTATATCTTACTTATAAGATATAAATGATCTCTAAAAACATTTCTTACAAAATTCGAAATTTAAAAGGGGTGAGAATGCGCGAAAAGAATCCTAAAACACATTCTAAATGGCGATTTCTACGCAATCTCAGAAAGTACCAAACCTATTTCAAAAGTAATGGTTGGAAATTTAGGATGACAGCCCTTGCTCCAATATAGGCTCTATTTCATGTCGCTGTCACTACCACCTAGAAGTTGCAGAAGCAAAAAACGTTCTAAATTGCGATTTTTGTGTTACTGAAGGGCCTAGAATACTGAAATTAGGCAGGACAATTATTCATAATATACAAATAATCTCTAAGAACATTTCCTAAAAAAATAGAAATTTAAAAGGGGTGGAAATGAGCAAAAAGCGTTCTAAAAAACTTTCTAAATTGCGATTTCTACGCAATCTCAGGAAGTACTGAGCCGATTTAAAAATATAACGGTGTGAAAATGATGGTGACAGCCCTCGCTCCAACATAGGCTGTATTTCATATCGGTGCAACAACACCAAACGAGGTGAAAGAGCAAAAAACGATCTAAATTGCGTTTTTAGTAATTTTGCCGGGGCTAGCAACTTGAAACTAGGCACGGTAGTTACTTATAAAACATAAATGAATACTAAGAACATTTCCTAAATAATTCGAAAATTAAACGGAGTTAAAATGGACGAAAGACGTTCTAAAAAGCAAACTAAATTGAGATTTCTATGCAATCTCAGAAAGTACCCAACCGATTTCGAAAGTAATGGCTGGAAATTGATGATGACAGCCCTTGCTCCAATATAGGATCTATTTCATGTCGGCGTCACTACCACCTTGCCGTTGCATGTTGAAAAACGTTTTAAATTGGGATTTTTTTTATACTGAAGGGGCTAGCAACTTGAAATTTGTTATGGTAATTCCTTATGAGATGTAAGTGCTCTCTGAGTAGAGTTCCTTAAAAATTTGAAATTTAAATAAACGAAAAGCGCTCTAAAAAAGTTCTAAATAGCGATTTCTAAGCAATCTCAGGAAATATAAACCGATTTCAGAAGTAATGGTTTCAAATTGATGGTGACAATCCCCGCTCCAACATAGCCTATATTTTACGTTGTTGTCACTACCACCTGGGGGTTACAGGAGCAAAAAATGTTCTAAATAGCGTTTTTTGTGTTACTGAGTGGGGTCTAACATTTTAAATTTGGAATGGTAATTACTTCAAAGATGCAAATGCTTTCTAAGAATTGTCGAAAGAAAATTCCAAATTTAAAAGGATGAAGTGAGCGAAAAGCGTTCTACAAATATTCTAAAGTACGATTTTTATGCAATCGTATGAAATACGAAACCGATTTCAAACATAATGGTTGCAAATTGATGGTGATAGAACCTGCTCAAAAATAAGCTATATTTTATGTCGAGGATTGCAGGAGCAAAAAACTTTCTAAATTGCGATTTCTGCGGCACTGAAGAGGCTAGAAAATTTATTTATAGCTCGGTAGTTACTTAAAAAATATAAATGTCCTCTAAGAACAGTCGAAAATAAATGCGAAATTAAAAAGGGATGAAACGGAGGTAAGAAGCGAAAAGCATTCTAAAAGAGTCTTAAATTGCGATTTCTATGGAATCTCAGGAAATAATAAAGCGATTACAGACGTTATTGGTTCCGAATCAAGAGTGATAGTTCCTGATCCTATTCGAGCTATATTTTATGCCAGTGTCACTACCAGCTGGTTGGCAGGAACAACAAGAAAGCCTTTAAAAAAATCTAAATTCCGTTTTCTATAGAATGTTAGGAAATACCAACCGATTTCAAGGTTAATGTTGGCAAATTAATGGTGACAGTCTCTGTTTTATCATTTTATGAGACATTCTATTTCAACTCTGTTTCGCATTTTATGTTGGTGCCACTAACGCCAGATAGGTCGTAGACTGTTAGACAAGAAGCTTGGGATTTGACATGATGGTTAATTTTAAGATGTAAATGTGTTAAGATGGTTTCTAAAAAATTCCAAACTTCAAAGGAATACTGAAATGAGCATAAAAGTTTCAAAATACTTTCTAAATTATCTATTAATTGGAATTAGTTTTAGTTCTTATTATTAATTAAAATCTCATTTCTGTCTATTGCACTTTTATAATGAAGTTTAGTAAAACTGTGGCTTAATATGCAATTTTTGAATGATTTCAAAATGTGTTCTTCTAAAGAAAATAGTCATGCAAATATCACTTGTCATATTTCAACTATTACGCGAACAGAGCCGCGGGGTTTGCTAGTATTATATAAAAACAAATATTATCTTTAAAATGCAAGATTTAAAAAAACAATGATAAATATGTCATTATCATTTGTATCGATTAACTATAGGGTTGTGATAAAAAGATTTCTAATGAAAAAAAAGCATATTTGCGTTATCTAGTTGAGTGGAGAGGGGGCGGGGGAGTCGTGTTTATGAGAAATTGGGGTACACCGAAATGAAAGGGGGTACGTGAAAGTAAAAAGCTTGAGAAAAGGTGTTATAGAGAGACTCGGGTCTCCTAAAAAGAACCAGATTGGCACGGGGCACCAGATTTGTCCGATGGTTGCGCCGGCCCTGCATTTGAGAAACACGCTTGTCTAACTTTAGCTCTGTGTTCAAGACAATAGGCTGGAAGATTCCTGGAACGTATTCTCTTGCGGTAAGTGTTGGTTGTTTAACGAAGATTGACGAAAAAGACATTTGCTCACGTTATGATGTAAGTGTCGTTCTTGGTTTTTTTCTCTTTTTTCTGTTGTAAAGGATATTTTGCAGAAATTTAAATTTCTTAAAAATACGGAATTTATCTTCTATAAAACGGACATCCAAAAATGAATACTTCAGAAGTTACGAAATTTTTCAAGTAGTTACGGAATTTTTTTTCTTTTAAAAAATGGAAATGGATTGACGTCTCGATTTTAGTGCATTTTCCTTCAGCACAGATAATTCAACGGCCTGTCCCAACTTCCATAACGGACATTCCTGAATGTCCGTTAATGAATGAATAAGTGCGGGTTGGTTAACGAAAATTGACAATTACTCATGTTATGATGTTCGGATCGTTCTTGTAATTTTTCTTTTTTTCTTTTATAAAGGATATTTTACAGATATTTAAATTTCTAAAAAATGCGGAATTTATTTGATATAAAAAGGAAATTTAAAAACGAATATTTCAGAAGTCACGATAAACATTCATGTAATTACGAAATTTTTTTCAGTTAATAAATGGAAAATAGCATTGCAGTGAATTTCCCTCCCGAGAAATCGAAAAGCCCGTCTTAACCTCCATAACGGAAATTCCCGAATAGTATAATTTCTTTATATATTAATTTGTTTTAATCACCACCACCTATTTCTGTTTCCCCTTTTACCTGCAAACAACAAGGAAAACTTGCTCATCGCCCAGGAAAAATCACCCAGCATTTTTAAATCACGTTTACCCATACACATACACACTGTATGGCCAATGATGGTTGGTCATTTGCAATTTTAGACGTCTTATGAAATATATAGAAAAAAACCATGAAGAATTATCTTAAAACTCCAGGCGTGCAAACATAATAGCACAAATCATATATTTCCGTGAAGTTTTTTTTCCCCGAAAACCCATAGGGACCGTTAACAAATTGAAAAGACCGATTATTTTTTGGATAGCCCCTCACTCTCAGAAAAGGGTACTCAGATTTCACGAAATATTCTTCGTTTTGACGAAACCGTTTTCTGGGAAATGCTCCGAGTGAACATTTCGTCAAATTGAAAAAATTACTTTCTTCGCTTGTTTGGGGATAACAGTTTCGTTAAAAGTGCTTCTTCGAAAAGTTTAGTAAAAGGGCTGGTGAACACCATTTACCGGACAGTTTAAAAGCATCTGTATTTATTGACAGGGGAAAAAGTAATGTCACATATATTTTCCTTCGGGGTGGTTCAAACTCACGACATCCGGTGTAGGAGAAAGATACTCTAGCTATCTCGCTATTGGGCCCTCGCATGACTGTGATTTTAGATGTATGTAGTGGATTCTACAGTTTGCTTATATTTTTATAAGGTAGATTGTAATTTTATCGATGCTATTACAATTCCTGCAAGTTTTAATTAATAAGACTAATTTATTATTACGGTTTTCTTGTGGTTTATGAATAATTAGAATGTGACTTAATATAATTTATTAGGGAAATTTTCTTTGCCCAATGAATGATTAAAATATAGCCTGGTTAATTTATTGCTCAGAAATAACGAATTTTAAAGTGCATATTGGGGGGCGGTTTTATCAATTTGAGTAATAGGCGGTTAAGATTGTAATACTTTACTGCTTTCAGAGGAGAAGGGAGAGGGATCAATTATGCATATTTTTAATTTGATAGTTGTATGAATATATTTCTCAAATGAAAAAGAGTTCCTAGAATTTTGAAAATTTATTGACCAAATTTTCTTTTTGAACGATTTTGTAAAACGCAGGAAATTTATTCTTTTCGAATAACACCATAACGAACGACAGCAAAATAATAATAATAATAATAATAGTAAAGATTTTTAAAAACTTTAACAGCTAAAGAAAATGACTGATGCAGCAACAATAACTACCTACATTTCAGTATTTTCTGAAAAGCTCTAAAAAGTGCAATTTTAAATAAATTGTGGCAGTACTATGTGACAGTACATCTATACTAATCTATACTAATATTACAAAGAAGTAAAAATTATTTGTTTGTGTGTTTGTTCGAGCTAATCTCTGGAACTACCGAACCGATTTCAAGAGTAATGGTATCAAAATGATTGTGTGGACCCTCATTCGAACAAAGTCTATATCGTATGTCCATGCCACTAACTCAAAGAGGGTGCAGGAGCAAAAAACGTTCTAAAAATGAGAATTTCTGTGTTACTGAAGGACAGTGGCGTAGCTACATATTCAGCGCCCTGGAGCAAGTAAAGTTTGTGCGCCCTCATGCCACTCGAAAATTTCTACGCAATTTATTTTGAAGTTTAAAATTTATATACTATTCTTAATTCGATTTAAAACATTACTTTTATTTGAAAGTCAAAGTATTTTAACAACTTATAAAATACAAATAATTAAAAATAAATAATGAATAATGAAATGAATTATAAATCTTTAAGTACAGAGTACATACCAATATTTTCTGTGAATTTGGCGGGATTTTCGTTTTAAATGCGCCAATGGGCTATTTAAAACGTTGCAACCTCTTGTCACCAATATAATCTGCCGCCGTTGGTAATATGTTTTTCTTTTCAAACGTTATGTGTGAAACATGTTTGCCAGAAAATACTAAAATTTCACAAAATTCAAAGTATCAGAATTCGGTAAGTTATGGTCGAACAAAAAGGGAATTTTTACTTGCTTACTTGTTAAAGTACGGAAAAGATTTTTCTAAATGTAACGTGTAGAACCTCGGGAACGAATAACAATGTAAACGTCGTAACTTTTAAAAAATAACTATTTTGACATAAATTACTTTTAAGAGGATGAAGAACAACTTTGAAACATTTTTACTATTGGAACTATATGTCTACAACTGCTGGTTTAGAAAAATAGCCAATGGACAATGATAATAGTTAACATCGAGGTTCTCACTGGCTTTTGACTAATCTGAGCAAATTGGCTAACCACTAAAGAAAAACTAGCCAAATTCAAATAATACTAATAATAGATTCGTCATGAAACACTTAAGAATATCAAAACGGAAATTATGAGTTACACAGAAAAGATTTAATCGTACAATAACATCATTTAGATTGTCGCCGAAAGTAAAAAAAAACTCTCTCGTAATTTGGCTATTTCAGTCTTTACTTTTCTTGCCAAATGAAACATTCTGGTGCGGTGGCGATCGGCAGCGAGAACCTTGATTGAAACGTTTACATTTTACTCAAGATTGCAATTTTTATTTTCTATATATATGCAATGTAAGGAAGGAAAGAGGAAAAAGTTGTAATCAGGATAAAAATTAATTAAAATAATTGAAATAATGGTATGTTTTTACATTTTCAAATACTCTTAATCCGTTCTCACATTTTTTTACAATAATTCAATATGTATGTGTGTATATATGCGTTTTTGTTAGATATAAATTTTCGAAGAAATCGGCCGATGGGCTTGGTATCTAAACTATTTTTCAACCAACGATTCTGTGACGAGCGAAAACTGATGAAGATTTTCTCTTATATCTCAATTGAATTATTTTTATTGCTCACGCTCATCTTATATCTATACAACAACGCTTCACCAGGCAGACAGTGGCGGCACGACAAGGGGTTCACAATAACTTTACTATCAGTATTTTAATTAAAAAAATATTCTCCGCGTTTAATCGCAGAAAATCCCACAATTAAGACAAATCAAATTTTATATACCAATATTCTTGTAGGAAAGTAATTGTGAACCTCTGAAGAGCCGCCACTCCATGCAGGGTCGGACTCTGTGACTGTCAAATAACGCTGACTTTGGATGCAACATTTTAGAAACTCATTATTTTACCACCTTTCTACCTTTCTTGTAAAAATTTATAATATCCATTACCATTCCAGTTTTTCTTTCTGGGGATGCTTTCAATTTCGGAACTGGATGTGAAAGTATCCTTATATATGTATTTAAAAAAAAAAAAAAAAGAAAGAAACACTATAAAAAATAACCGTTTTGATATCGACCATTTATTCTATGCAATTAAAAAATTAATTTTAAAATATTGAAGTGTAAATGCAAAATTTGTGAAGAATGCTTGATTAATTAAACCTATTTTAAACTTTTTTTTTACAGCTGGAGGATAAAAAAAAATCTTAATGCTGCATCAATATAAGAAACGTGTAAATGTTATTAATTTGATTTTAAAGCAAAGTATCTTTAAAATAGATTTTTATATAGTAAACTCTTTCTAAAGCTCTATGTAAGACAAATTTCCATCTTGTGCAGAATGTATTGTATTTAAAAATACTCTAGCGACAGGGTATAATCGAAGGGACGCAAAAGAGAACATTCAAAGGGCGCCGCGTTGAACAGTCCTGTTCTGACATATATACAAAATAGCTGACCATCGTTTAGATTATCACATTTATTGACAATATTGAAACAGTCTCGTTTCCATATTAAAATGTAATTTTTAAGAAAATACTCCTTATAAATATTTTTGTGCACAAGCCTAAAAAGCGATATAATAAACATTTATATAGGAGAAATGACGTTCACAGCATTGTACTAATACACGAAGCCTACATATTTAAAACAAATACTTAATAAATGATTTTACAAAAAACTTTTTAAAAAAAACTATATATTTTGAAATATAGGCGACGCTCTTTTGTACCAGACAGGCTGAAAATTCTTGAGGCAGATCATGTCGCCATACGTAACAAAAAGAATTGCAGAATATACGTTAGTGTTGCTGTTTGCGAGCATAAACATAAATTAAAAGTCGATAGCTTTAACTTTAATATAATGGACTGTTTATTTAGATTATAAATGCGTGCTCTTTGAGCTGCGACTGCCTTGGCGGCGTACAAACTACTACTGAAGGAATTATGAAACATCTGTGGGAGGGTAAATACTGTGACGTCATAACAACATACAGTGGCGCCAACATACCGCCCCACGTTGAAATAACATTTCAATATTCAATATATAATATCTAAATTTACAATGAATAATATACAATACAATGAAACGCAGAATAGAATAATAATGAATATAACAATGAATAATTAAATATGCTTCAAACATTTGTTTACATAAAGTTTACAATTGAATGGTTATACAGTGTCAAATTTAATGATAATATGTCAGTTTACTGACAAGGCAGCAAGCATAATTTCGATATGCCTCTCTTGAAAATACCATGAGGCGTTTTCACAAGAACTACTCTAACCTTACCATCTGGTACTTTAACTACTTCCTGAACTCTACCCATTGTCCATCTGCAGGGTGGAAGATTATCCTCTTTTAAAAGGACCATTGAATTTGGAATAATATTATCCTTCTCAAATTGCCATTTATGTCTGGCTTGTAAGTTGTTAAGATAGTCCAATTTCCGCTTTCGCCAAATAAATTGGACCATTTTATTTAATCTTTGCCATTGGGACAAATGATTATCACGTTCGCCAGTCAGGTCCGGTTCAGACACACTGTTCAGAGGTCTGCCTATGAGAAAATGGCCTGGAGTTAGAATTTCAAAATCATTGGGGTCAGAAGACATGGGTGTGAGAGGCCGACTGTTTAAAATGCCTTCAATTTGCGTGGTAACTGTTAAAAATTGCTCAAGAGGTTCTTTTTAGGTGGTACTTAAACGACTTCACCCCAGCTTCCCACAAACCACCGAAATTGGGTGACCTGGGTGGAATGAAATTCCAGGCTATTTCCTCACTTGTTAAATAATGAGCCAAAACATCTGGGGTGTTTCTAATCATGTTCGCCAAACGTTTTAACTCTGCACTGGCTCCAACAAAATTTTTGGCATTGTCAGTACAAATAGAAAAACTTTTACCTCTCCTACTGAAAAATCTTTTTAAGGTTGCTATTATTGCTTCTGAAGTTAAGTCGGTGACCACTTCTAAATGAATCGCTTTTGTTACGAAAGAAATAAAAATGGCAACATAACATTTATGATAAATACCCTTCCTTTGACCCTTGTATTTTATATAAAACGGGCCACAAAAATTAATGCCTACATTAGTGAATGGCGAACTAGGAGTAATTCTCGCAGAAGGAAGATTTCCCATAATCTGCTCAGTACATTTAAGCTTGGTTTTGAAACAAACTATGCAATCATGAACAATTTTTCTAGCAGTATTTCTACCACCCAATGGCCAAAATTCTTGCCTTACAAGATAAAGTAAAGTTTGGGCTCCAACGTGCAAGTATTTAAGATGAAAATATGTCATTATCAATAAAGTCAATTTGTGATCTTTAGGGAGCAATATTGGAAATTTCTTATCAAAAGATAAATCAGCGTTATTTAATCTACAGCCTACCCTTAACAAATTCTGTTTATCAAGAAAGGGGTGTAAAAAACTCACCTGTCCCTGTTTGGGAATTTCTCCCTGATCAAGGGTTTTTATCTCATAATCGAATGTTTTTACCTGTACCATTTTGACTAATAAACTCTTGGCGATTCGAAGTTCCTCTGTTGTGATTGGGCCACGACGTCGAATGGCATTTTTGGCATTAAATAGGAATCTGAAAATAAAACTTAGAATACGTATTAATTTTAAATAATTGTTACTTAAATTAAGAAAATCATCCACAAAGGAATTTTCAGAAGTGGAAATTAAATTGATATTGTCCATTTTTTTTAGTTCTTGCGCATAAAGTTCGTGCGATAAAATGTCAGTATTGTCACTAGATTCATCAGAAAGTTTATGAAAGTTCAGGGGGCCATCCCACCAAAGATTCATTTTGGAAAGTTCTTGAGGACCTAATCCACGTGATATAATATGTGCTGGATTTAAATGCGATGGGGCATGCTTCCAATGATAGTTCTCAGTCAAAGTTTGTATCTTGGATACTCTGTTGGCAATGAAGGTTTTTAGTTTGTTTGGCGATGTATTGATCCAAGCAATTGCTATTTTTGAATCGGTGTGCAAATAGATATCACTCACTATCATTTTTAGAGATAGACGAACTTTTTCTATAAGTTGAGAGAGAAGAAGGCAAGCTGACAGTTCGAGGCGGGGAATGGAAATTGTCTTTAAAGGAGCTACACGCGATTTAATAGCGATCAGTTTAGTTGATACAGTACTTGTTTCACTTGTGCAATGCATATAAACTACAGCTCCATAAGCTAATTCCGAAGCGTCTGCGAATCGTAGCAACACTAATTCCTGAAAAGAATCGGTTAGAATGTATCTGTCGATTCTGATCTCTTCGATTTGTTTCAGGGACGACACAAAATTTATCCATTCACTTGCAACTGGATTTGGGATTTCATCTTCCCAACCTAATTTCATGAGCCACAATTTCTGAAGAAATATCTTTGCTCGTGTAATAATTGGTCCTAGAAGACCTAAAGGGTCATATAGCCTTGCAATGGTGCTTAGCACATCTCGTTTCGTGTATGATGATTTCTCCGTTATTGAAATCTTGAACATAAACTGATCCTCAACGGGTTTCCAGATAACCCCTAGAGTTTTACTTGTTGATTCTTCATTTATGGAAAAGTTATAATCTTGAACTTCCAATGGCTTACTGTTCATTAATTTCCTTGAATTGGAATTCCATTTATGGAGACACATACCGCATGTTTCTAACATGTTGCATAACTGATGTTGGAGTTCTATAGCTGTATCTAGATCATGTGCGCCTGTCACTATGTCATCCATATACACATCTTCCTTTATTACTTCCGCAGCTAAAGGGAATTACGATGCTTCATCTATGGCTAACTGTTTCAGAGTCCTTATTGCGAGAAATGGTGCGCTAGATGTACCATATGTGACAGTATTCAATCTGTAAATAACAGTTTCTTCATTCTCGTCGGTCTTCCACACAATTCTCAGAAGGTCGCGTTGAGGTGGATCTATTAAAATTTGTCTGAACATTTTTTGAACGTCCGTCGTAAAGGCATACCTATAAACACGAAATCTTGTCATAATTTCAAATATGTCTTCTTTTACTTCTCCTTTCAGCAGACAATCATTGAGACTGAAGCCAGATGTAGTGGCAGCTGATGCATTGAACACCACACGTAATTTAGTTGTGGTTTTGTCTGGCCTGAGAACACCATGATGCGGCAAATAGTAACATGAGTGATTTTCTGGATGTTCGGAATAAGGGTCTGCAACCTTCTCCATGTGACCTAATTCAAAGTATTCTTGCATGAACTGCTGATACAGTGCTTTCATAGTTTTATCCTTAGCTAATCTTTTCCATAACTGATTCAGACGTTTTTTCGAAAGCTCTTTAGAATCACCTAATTTTTCCAAATCCTTGGTTGGCATCTGTACGATGTATCTACCTGCGTCATTTCGTTTATGCGTAGTTTTGTAATGCTCTTCACAGTATTCTTCTTCTCTACTAAGGATTTTCGAAGTTTCATCAATGGTTTCTAACTTCCAAAACTTTTCTAAACATTCATCAATGCTTTGCGACTGCGAAACAAAACCACAATATTGCATTTGGCTGACAGATTCTATGCTTCCTGTTGCGATGTATCCGAATACTGAATTGCGAAACACTAAATTACTGTTTGGAATGCGAATTTCTCCATCTTTTATTATGTGAAAGAAGGATTCAGCGCCGAGCAGCATATCAATTTTGCCAGGAATGCTAAATTTCGGATCTGCTAACTGATGAGGAATTTTTAAGTTATCAATGTTTAAGTTTGTAACTGGGAGTGAATCCGTTATTTTTGAGACAACAAGAAAATCCAATGACGTTTCAAAAGATCCATTTCCGTTTATAATTTTAGCACGAAATTTTGTGTTTAACGTTCATTTCCTTTCCACCTAAGCCTGAGATGGCGATGTTCAATCGCTTTAGTGGAATTCCCAATCGATTAGCGAATTCTAAAGTCACAATATTGGACATACTTCCAGAGTCCATTATTACACGTGCTTGTAAATAACTTCCAGAACAAGGGTTAAAGACCCAAACTAATGCAGTGGAGAGAATGACAGATTTATTTCTGTTATTAACGCAAGATAAAGAAGATGATACAGGTGATTTAGTTTCTGTCTGTCCGTAAAACTCATCTGCGTTCGGATTCAATTTATGACCTTGCGCGGTGGAGTTAACTTCATCAACTTTGCTCGGAAAAGAATTGTTTATATTTCTATGGAGTAATGTGTTGTGTCTTGCCTGACAAATGTTGCAGGAACTTTTAGACTTGCAATTAGCAATCGCGTGTTGACTACTTAAGCAGTTGAAACAAAGCTTATTTTTCATTGCTACATCTTTTCTCTGAAAAGCATTTAATTTCAAAAATGCGTCACATTTATATATTGCATGATTTTGCTTACACATTACACAGAAATTAATGGAATTTGTTAACTTAACAAAGAGAGATTTTTGCTTAAAATTACGATCTTGAATTGATTTGGGTTTTACTGCAATGGTTTTACTTATGTTTTCCAAAATTTGAGAACGTTTTTCTAAAAATAAAATTAAATCATCTAACTTTGGAACTTCATTTGAACTTATTGTCATTTCATAATTTTTCCGTGTATCTTTATCCAACTTTTCAAGAATGATATTTAAAATTAAAACGTCAGAGAGATTGTTTCTGTTGTAATCTAAAACTTTTAATGCGCGAATGCTTTTTTAACGCTGTCTACTAGATTTCTTAGATCTTTTGCGGAAGGCTGTGTAATTTTATCTGCATCTAAAAGTGAGTTTATGTGTATTTGTACTATAACTCTTTCATTTTCGTACCTGTCTTTTAACGCTTGAAATAAAGAAGAAAAATTATCTTCGGTTGTTTGCAAAGCTCTTGCGTCACTTACTAATGCAGCTGATAAATAATGCAGTTTTTGCGCTTCTGACAACTGCTCGTTTGATGTTATAATATTATCAAACTGTAGTTTAAATGTGCTCCATTCTTCAGGTTTTCCGGAAAATTTAGGAAGTGGTATTTCCGGTAACTTA
This sequence comes from Maratus speciosus, assembly GCA_963932465.1. Lineage (NCBI taxonomy): Eukaryota > Metazoa > Arthropoda > Arachnida > Araneae > Salticidae > Maratus > Maratus speciosus. The sequence goes on from CAWVRF010000464.1 coordinate 223,191, forward strand.
ATGTTTAGCGCATTGTTTGTAAGAGTAGGTTTTAATTGATTTTCATTGAGAACCTTACCCACTTCTAAATGCTTAATTTGTTTCTTTATTTTGAATTTAGTTTTTATAATATTTTCACTGTATTCTTCACTAGTGTTAATATCATTTTCATAATCCTTAGGAATGCTTATGGCAGCTTCTATTTCGCTATTTAAGTTTTTTAGCAAGTCTTCCTTATCATTTAATTGTTACAGAATTTCTAAATAGTCATCGGTTTCTTTATTGTCATCATTTATTAACGTTTCAAATTTAGTGATCAATTTGGTAACGGATGTTCTTAAAGCTGCACGTTTCTTTTTTAATTTCTCAAGCGGTTCCATTTTATAAAAAAACTTATCATGCAATAATCAAAAAGAATAATCAAATATTTCCTACCTTGTTTCACGCAGACGATTTCGTTTTCGCTTTAATCCATTACGGAAGCTTGCGCAATCACTGTTCATTCGATGTCGAACTTCAAATGAAAGAAGGGGAACTTTTCCTTTCAACTGCGATGTTTTTTCACTATTTCAGACTAAATTCTTTTTTTTTTTTTAAATAAATACCTGAGGCTCGACTTAACCAATGTTGCTGTTTGCGAGCATAAACATAAATTAAAAGTCGATAGCTTTAACTTTAATATAATGGACTGTTTATTTAGATTATAAATGCGTGCTCTTTGAGCTGCGACTGCCTTGGCGGCGTACAAACTACTACTGAAGGAATTATGAAACATCTGTGGGAGGGTAAATACTGTGACGTCATAACAACATACAGTGGCGCCAACAGTTAGGTTTTAAATGATTTAAAAATCCTCTGAAACAAAAACATTCATTTTCATTTCTTCTGCTTTGCGAAGAGAAAAAAAATGAGCAATAATTAAAAAAATGCATCAAAAAAGGGATTTCTTTTAAATTATTAAATAATTTAAGACTTTTCATGTCTAATTCTTGTTGCAAATTTTTTAACTATACGCTCTACCTGAGGAAGGGCGCAACTTTAACTGGTTTAGGGCACACCGACCCGCAGTCGGTTGCTCTTCGGGCCAGTCTGGAGCCTGCCAGAATGGGACTTAATTTAGTAAAGTCTTATTTTTTCTTTTCTTTTTTTTTAATTTATAGGCATTGTTTCAGCATGAGCGGAATGAAAGTTTTTTGAAAATTATTTCGTTAGAAAAATTTTTAATCTTTATAAATGAAAATACACGTTTTTTTTTGTTTTTTAATCTTTATAAAAGAAAATACATGTTTTTTTTTTTGTTTTTTTTTTTTTTTAACACAAGGTCTTTATCACCAGTGGAAATATTTCACCTTTGTATAAAATTAGGATCTAACTTTTTATTCATTGTTATACCTTTTTGAAAACGCAGCATTTCTTTAAACTGTTTGGAAAGTTGAGTGAAGTAACTGCAGATTTTTTTTTCTTTATATAATTCAAAAATTTATTGACTATTAATATGTGATATCGGATGGTAGTGTGGGTGGCGGAACAGTGCCTGATTACGATCTAAGCAAACTCCCATTACTGCTTTTGAAAAATATGTTTTGCCTTATTTAATCCTAAAATTCTGCTTTTAAATATGGTTTAATGCGGAAAAATAGTTTTCGAAAAAAATGGTGTAAATTTGCATAGGCTATAATCAAGTCCTAAGGAACAATGAATTTGATACTTAAGGGGCTACTTCAGTCACTCGAAAAGACCCGCTCGATAATGCTAATCCTATGGAAGAAATTTATAAAGATATCTCGGTTACATTTCAATATTTTTAAGCGATTTTTTTTCATTGTATAGCTGAGATTGATTTGCACAAAGGCCATTTTTTTTACTTTTTAGATTTTGATTGCAGATTTTATTTATGAAGTTGCTTTCACTTTCGAAATGAAAGTGTCCTCATTAAAAATATCCGTAAAAAAAATCTATAAAGTAAAAAGTGGCCTTTGTACGGATTAATCTCAACTATCCAATGAAAAAAAAAATCATTTAAAAATATTGAAATGCAACCGATCTTTATAAATTTCTTCCATAGGATTAGCATTAGCGAACGGGTCTTTTCGCTTGACTGAAGTAGCCTCTTAACATTTTCTTTCTTTTTCAAGGAAAGTACTTATCAATTCTGCATTTGAGATTTGCCGTACTTTCAAAATCTCAAAAATAATTCTCCCAAAATTTCATTTGCCGTTTCCGCCTCACCCCCTACCCCTAAATTTTTGTCGCCGTAGACTGATCTGGAATATGCCTAACCCCGAGTCTTATAATAGTTTTGTAATCTGTATTGATGCATGTTTTGTTTCAGAAAAAAAAAATCAAAATTTCCTTTTCTTGGTATTTTGTTTATAAAATGGTCAATAATTTTCTTCAACTTACCAAACTATTTTTTTTAATACGTAAATTGACTAAATAGCTAAGTCATTGCTATTACATCGTAAATATAGGTTTCTCAGCGGTGACTTCTTTTTCTACCATTATTTCCGTACAGTAATCATCATGATAAATTTCTAAAACATTTTCAATAGAAATGCACACGGAAGATTATTGTTTGGAAATAATGGTAGCCAATAAAGTGACCGATAAGAGCCCTGTAAATAATTTTGATTACTTTACGATTTGAAAATCTTCAATTGTCGCCTACGGAAAAGTTACAAGGGAGAAAAATCAGGCATGGTGAAACGGTTTTTTAAGGCTGCAATATAGTATGAAATAAAATTAAAACTTCGCGAATAGAAGTAATTTCTTTTAACCGTGTATAAAAACGCGTTTTAAACCGAAATAGTTGAGGTTAAACACAAGGTAAAATATCATATGAGCATGCAAGATTATACATGAAAAGGGTTAATCTATAATATCTGATGAAGAATTAAAAAAATTTGCAAATATTTTTACAAATCTTTATTTCGCTCTTTCTAATTTTGCGCCCTTAGGATTCGTGCGCCTGGAGCAGTTTGCTCCAACTGCTCCACGGTAGCTACGCCCCTGCTGAAGGACCTAGAAGCATGAAATTTTGAATGGTAGTTACTTATAAGATATAAATGATTTCTAAGAACATTTTTTAAAACATTCGAAATTTAAAGGGGGTGAAAATGCGCAAAAAGCATTTTAAAAAACGTTCTAAATGGCGATTTCTATGCAATCTCAGGAAGTAACGAACCGATTTAATAAATAATGGTGTCAAAATGATAATGACAGCCCTTGCTTCAATATAGGCTATATTTTATATCTATGCCATTTCCCCAAAGGGGCTGCAGGAGCAAAAAACGTTCTAAAAATGCGATTTTTGTGCTACTGAAGGACCTAGAAACATGAAATTTGGAATGGTAGTTATAAGACATAAATGATCTTTAAGAACATTTCTTTAAAATATCGAAATTTACGAAGGGTGATAATGCGCAAAAAGAGTTCTAAATGCGTTCTAAATGGCCATTTCTGAGCAAACTGAGAATGTAGCAAACCGATTTCAAAAGTAGTAGAATCTATTTGTGGTATCAAACTTGGGTATTGCTATTGAAAAAAACAAAGTTTGGGTATGTTTTGATATGTAGATGCCCCCCTAAGTAAATTTTATGTACATCATTTA